>PVJS01034184.1:0-21727 GCA_004027185.1 Glis glis | reverse complement strand
GAAAGAAAGAAAGAAAGAAAGAAAGAAAGAAAGAAAGAATAAAAAATAGAGCTGGAGGTGTAGCTTGGAGGTATAATGCCCCTGGGTTCAACCCCCAGGACAGCAAAAAAAAAAGAGAGATGTCTTGCTGGTGTCATTCCTAGATCAGGACAGATCCACACACTCCCAATGTCACATCAACGCCGCGTGCCCCATGCCATTAAGGCCAGTGTGGGTACCACATCCCCGGTGGTCCTGCTTTTGCCTCCAGCCCTTCCCTGCCACTGCAGATATTCCAGGCAGACTGAGCCAATCACAGGGCCCACACGCCTTTTGCCCACACACGCGACATGCAAACTGGCACCAGAGTTAGGGCTCCAGGAGCTGCCGGAGTGGGCGGACCATGAAGAGGGGTCTCCGTACCTTACACCGAAGCATCTCCAGCTTCTCCTCCTTCAAGCGCTGGCGGAGCTTCTCCCGCCGGACCCGCGTCTGCTCCTGTGTAAACTCGGCCAAGGAGAAGTGACGGCAGGCGCTGTGGCGAGGGGCCATGCCCAGAGTACAGCCACCACGGCTGGGCACACTGGTGAAGCCCTGGCACCGTGGGAAGTAGAAGACGGTGGTGCCATTGAAGGCCACGCGGCCAGGGCGCTCCCGGCGGACACGCTTCAGGATGGACGGGGCTGCAAGGGGGGCAGAGAACAGGCGGCGGGTGAATCCTCTGTGAGACTCGGGACCCTGCAAGAGCGGCCTTTCCTCGCTCATCCCCTCTCCACCCACCTCGAAAAGAGACGGAATTTATGAGCCGGCCAGGCTGGGCTCGGAACTGGTAAAACTAAAGACACACCCATGTCAACACTGGCTTGTGTCATTTACCAGACTAAGTGACAGTATACACAGGATTAAACATCTTTCCAGTCACTACCAGCCCTTTTTAGATCTTTTGTACGGTTTTCTATTAATCCATAGAAGGTCTTGATATATGATATCAGAGATAATAATCATCTGTTTAACCTACCTGTGCAAATATTTCATAGTTTTTTATTTTTATTATGGTATTTCACAAAATATATATTTTTTGGTGCCAGGCATATAGATGCTCTACTACTAATCAAAAATATATATTGTTTCCTTCCATAGTTTCTCTTGTTTTACAATAGGCTTAGAAAGGCCTTCCCTTTTTAAGCTATTGATTTATATTGATTGGTAAACTATATAGATACATTTAATACCTATACTGGCATATTAGTTTTATAAACTGGTCACATATTGGCAATTCCATATAGTTCCACTTAATTTACCCACCCAGCTACCCAAGGGAATTCCTTTCCAAAAGGATGTTTGTATTGGTAGAGCCTGTGTGCTATAAAGGATACTTGGTAAAATATATAATACATATATATGTATATATATATATCAAATAAAAAGATAAGAAGCATATCGGTGGTATTAAAATTTCATTTAGAGAAAAACAATGTCTACAAAGGTTCCTTGGGGGCGGGAGGAACAGTAAAGAAAAATAAGTTTGAGAAACTGCTGGAGGACTCTTGGTCAGGACTCTAGATGGTTTTGTAGTGCTGGGGGCTGGACCCAGGGTACTGTGCACGGTACCCAAATACTCTACCACTGAGCTCCATCCCAACCCCTCTTTATCAGTTTGGAATCGGAATTATACAAGCTTGAAAAACACCCTAGGGAAAAAAAACCCTTTTCCGGTGTGTTCGGGCAAAGCCAAGCAGTGTTTTGACAAGAAGGACTGGAGTGACAGGCCCCGCGGCAGAGAGGGAGGCAGGGTGGGGTGGGGAACTCTAGAGGTTCGGTTTGTAGGAGGACAGGGCGCTGGCTGGAGAAACGAAACTGGAACAGAAGGGAGGGGCCGACGAGGCCCAGGGCCTCCTGGAAGTCAGTACTCCCCGGGCCAGAGGTGAATCACGCTGGGCCCAGGTATCTCTGGACAAGGCAAGTGAACACTGTGGGGAGCCCAGGGAAGGAGGTACAGCCCTGGGAACCTGACCTCCAGAGGCAAAAATGGCTTTGCCAGGGCCTCCTAACTGCATCTCTCAGGAAAGAAGAAAGAGTGCGGTGGGTTTCCAGGGAAGACGGGACTCACGGGTGAAGCTGCCGGAGCCATGGAAGTCTGGGTCAGGCAAGGGTGTCTGACCCCAGGGGCCCTCCTCATCCGAGTCCCAGGCAGGGGAGACTGACGAACAGGAACCAGAGAGGCTGCCGGAGGAGGAGGAGGTGGAGAATGAGGAGTCCTCCTCCAGCTGGTCAAATTTCCTCTTCAGCAGCCCAGTCATGGTGGTGTAGGGAGTGCTCTAGCAGCTGGGGACAGGCAGCCTGGAATGAGAATAAGAAAGTTCTAGGTGGCGGGCCGAAAGCAGGAGGCAGGCGCTCAGTCCTGACCTGTCATTCCTCCCACTTCCGCTCCAAGGAGTTCCAGCCCTGGGCTTTGGCCCTCTAGCCAGAGGAGCTCTAGGTGCAGGGCAGGGTGTCCAGGAGGCCCCACTGCACAAGACCGGCACCCCCCTCCCTCCCCTGGAGATGCATGCGGAGACCCTTTGAACTCCCAAAGCCTTCCCAGGAAACTCCCAGGCACCTTTCTCCACCACCTCCTTTGGCCACCTACATATGCACGTCTACGCCAGCAAGGGCAGGAGGCAGAGAGACCAACAGATGGACAGACAGACCTCAGCCTGGCCTCGCTCACTCCCCAAAGGGAATCCTGGGGGCTGACTCACTGGAGGGGTGATTCACAGGGCTCGCATCTGTGTGCCTGTGTGTGAGGCCTTCTGTGCACACCCCGCAGCCTGCACGGCTCTCAGAAGGTGGCTCTGCACACCCACACAGACAAGCCACCCTGTTCGCACAGCTGCGGCTGACCAGGCCCAGTGGGAACAGGCCTGGCTCCCAAGTGGGCCCTGTTCCCAGGAGGACTTTCCCAAGTCCCTCCCCTCCTGGTAACGGAGCTTTGCAGACTTTCCCTCAGAAAGCCCCAGCCTGCAGGAGAGAAGTCCCCTGCCTGCAGGCATGACTGTGACCTGAGCTTATCCCCTGATCTTAAAACCGGCCTCCGTCTTGCCTTCCACTCTAACATCTAAAACTATCTGAATTAACCTCCTATAAAAATTGTTTTTCCCCTTAAAAAAAAAAAGACAACACTCTAATAGTGAAACTGACCACCCAAGACGATGTTCCAAGTGTCTCTGGCCAGTGGCACCCTGGGACATGCCCCAGCTCAGAATCTCAGCCGCCAGTTGGACCAGAGACCCCACAGCCAGGCGGGCCTCAGGAGCGGAGGGGGTTCTAGCCCCTTCCCTGAAGCTACAGCAAGTAACAGTCCCTCCCAGAGCCCAGGGGAATCCCGGAGGATTCAATCCCCAGGGCTGTGCACAACTACCTGGAGTCTGCGGGATTTCTGCCGCACTCAGGGCTGGGCCCAGGAGGGGAAATGTAGCTGAGGCCCCGCAGCTGGGGTGCCCCTCCCCCACCGCCATCACAGGAAACCAGAGAACAGGAAAGCAACCAGAAAGCTGTCTTGGTCCCCTCGGCTCAGGTGTCCTTTCCAAACACCCCTTCCCCTATCCCCAGCCTCCCCGGGGGGATCCCCCAGTCCTGAAGGACTAACCTGATAAAATGTATCCCAGGGCCAGCCTCCCCCAGCAGGCAAGAGGGAAGCAAGAAAATCGCCCTCCCTGGCCAATCAATCCCCCACCCCGGGTCCGGGGGGAAGAGGATACACAGGTGCTTCCGGGGGTGGCCTCTCAGGCTTGGCACCCCCCCTTCCCAGGGTCAAACCACAGACAAAAACAAGCCAGCTCCCAGCTGACCTGCAGACTCTCCCAGGAGATGGGCAATTCATGGTCCGAAGTCAGGCTCTCATGTGTGTATACACACACACACACACACACACACACACACACACACACCACAGATGCACACACACCCCCCACAGACGCACATATGTAGACCAACACCCACACATCCCATCCACACCACGGGCCATGGGGAGACCCCATCCTTTCCCCCAATTCCAGATACCATCTATAGGGTGCCGGATGCCTCCCTAATCACACGCCTGGACTGAGACCCCAGGCCCAGGTGCCCACGTCAGGTCTGCCTGGCTTTCCCTTGCAAACACACAATTCCACAGGCCCCAAACTGAACCCCTGTCTCTGTTCCCCACCCCCATGCCATCTGTTCCTCTTCCTGTGTTCCCTATCTTAGTAACAGCACTGCCACCCACCCAGTTGCTCAAGCCAGAAACCTGCAGCCATCCTCGACTCCCTCCTCCCTCTACCTACATCCAGCCACTGGGTCCTGGAAGTTCACATCCATCAGTCTAATCCACACCAGGCCAGGCAGACTCGGCAGGTACCCTGGAGGCTGCCCAGCACTGTATTAAAAACCTCTGCTCCAGACCATTCGAAACCTGGCGTGGCTATTAATCAGCTGGGTGAGCCTGGGCCAGTTCCTTAACATCTCTGTGTCTCCAATTCTTTGTCTTAAAACTTCACAGGGTGGGGAGGTCTACCGGAATCAATACATGCAGGCTCAGCGGATGTGTGGAGAAAGGATGAGCTGCTGGATCATCCCAATACAGATGAATGAAAGACGCCTGAGAAGAAGTCCACATTGGTGGAGTTGAAGAAAAGGCAAACCCATCCAGCGACAACCCCACTGAGAACCAACCGTGGTTCCCGGGGAGGGAGGGGCGCACTGGGGAGTCAGGAGGGAATTTCCTGGGGGGGTTTAGAAATGTCCTATGTGGGTCTGGGCAGTGGTTCCATGGGTGTCTAAAAATTAAAAATTCATCTGGTTGTACATGTGAGAGTCGTATGCTTTATGCCTTCTATGTAGGTCAACATCAATTTAAAAAGCTGGGACGGGAGGGATGGCTCAGTACGAGAACACTTGCATGGCGTGCACGAGGCTCCGGGTTCCACCCCCAAAGTTGACTATCCTAATCACGTCTCTGTCCCCACCACTACTGCCCATGACCCCTGCCTCTGCTCCTGCCCACTCCCCCAGCCATAAACCAAGTATCTACCTGCCATTCCCATGCCTAGAACCATGCTGAGGCTCCCCAAGGAGGGGGAGACAGCCTGCAGCATCAATCCAGGCTGGGCTGCTGCTCCCCATCTCCAAAGGGGCCTTTGTGTCCTTCCAAAAATCCTATGTTAAAGCCTAATCCCCAGAGGGATGATGTGTGGAGGTGGGGCCTCTGGGGGGGGGTGACAAGGCCATAAACACAAGAGATGGTCTTTTTCTCCACCCTGTGAAGACAGAGTACATCATCTGCAAACCAGGAAAGGGACCTTCACCGGGTAGTGCCTTGATCTCAGAGGCCCCAACCTCCAGAAACAAGAGAAATAAATTTCTTCTGTTTAAGCCACCCCCAGTCTATGCATTTTTTTTTTTTTGTTACAGCGGCAGAAATTGACTGAGACGGCTCCTGCAGGCCCTGACTTTCCCCAGCATAAGCCCTCAGCTGACCACAGTACGAGAGCCCCATTGCTTGTCTCCTTCACACCTGGAACACTGCAGCCTGGCTGTAATGTTCTTGTGCCTAGAACAGAGCCTGGTAGAGAGAGGGCACCTGCGCAGGTCCGAGGTAGGCAGGCCAGCCCTGCGTATCAGGTATCGGGTGTCCACACGGAGACAGTCTTTAGGCCCATGAGGTCTCAGCGTGACCGCCTGCGGCTGGCAGTTAATTTACAGAGGAGGCCCACCTCAGAAGTCAGCTCTGAGGACAGGGGAGGGAAGCTCAGGCTGCAGGCATCTCAGACCAGATACCAGGGTTCTGGTCAGGAGTGTCCACAGGACTTACGGTGGAGTTACAGCCGCCAAGGCTGCAGACAGGGAGAGAGGGTCACGGGGAGCAGCGTTACCGCTGCAGGTTGGAAAAAGGAGCCCTTCTCAGGATCTGCAGACCTGGAGCCAAATGAGAGAGTATCTCCTCCCTGAACCCCTGGATCTCAGGTCTCTCTGTCCCGCATGAGGATCCAGCAGCTGAGACGGGCAGAAGCAGGAGATGAGACCAAAAGACAATGCCAGAGACAAGGAGAGGCCGAGTCAGAAAATGGCATGAAAGATAGTGTTAGAGTCCAAGAAGAGTGTCAGACGGTGAGTCAGAGGCCCTGCGACTACCCAGGAATCGGGATCCTGACCGTGGCACCGCTCCCAAGGCGAGCACAGCCCCGTCCCAGGGTCCCGGAGGAAGGAAAAGCGATTCCCAGGAGCTGGCTCAGACACAAACACCACACCCCCAAGGAGCCCGGGGACAGGCCGGCATCAAAGAGCGCCAGGCTTCTTCCGGGATCTGACTGGGCCCTGAGAACTAGGCGGCCCTCCTGTCACCACACACAGGCGCTGACAGCCCAGAGGACTGTCCCCAGCCCACTGACCACGACTGTGCACACACGGCCACCCTGTCCCTGCACCAAGCCCTGCTTGGGGGAGGGGCAGGCATCTCGGGGCCTCTGAAAAGTCACAGCAACTCGGCTACCCACCTGGCAGTCCCACCAGTGCCCCAGCTCCCAGCTGGAGCTGGTATTAAGGAGGGGGCACCTTTAGCAGCCTCTAACTCCCTCCAGGAATCTGAAGAATGTGTCCTTTAACCTCAGAACCGAAGGCCTTGGCCAGCCCCCCACCAACACCTAGGGTCACGTGACCCCGGCACTCACGAATCGTTTCCTGGGATAGGAGAAGAACACCTCCAAACTCCTCCGGTCCCCACTGAATCAAACTGCCTGGCAGCCCGGAGACAGCGGACAGGAAGCATGGGCACACCCCTCCCCCACGTCCCTCTGAAAGCCATCTGGGGGAGGGGACATTTCCTCGGCCTGGCCTCTAGGGCCTGGCACTGGGAAGGTGCCAAATGTTTGTTGGCTACTTGAGGCGCTAGCTCCTGGGGAAGGGAAACCGAACCTGACAGTGACTGCTGCCTCTACCCAAGCCACTCTCTTGTTCGCTGGTTCATTCATTCATTCATTCATTCATTCATTCAACAAACGTTTACTGTGTTCCCATAGCACACCAAACGCAGTGACAGGCACTTACACATCCAAGAAACAAGACCTACAACAAAACTGCCCCTAGACATGTGAGTGGGGCGGGGGCAATCAGAGTGGGGTGGGAAAGGAGGGTCAAAGAGCTGGGGCAGGAAGGGTACAAGCGGGGGTTGAAGGCAGGTCTCTCTGAGAAAGGAACTTAGGGAAAGTTCCCGGTAGGGGGCAGAGCAGGGGAGAGGGGCTTCAGCAGGGACACAGTGGCCCTCGAAGGAGGGAAGCCGGAGAGGGGGCCGGCCCAGGGGCCACAGAGCAGGCTTTAGCCGGAGGGCACAGGAAGCCACCACGGGTTTAAGTAGGGAATGACAATGCCCGATTTGCATTCTTAAAAGATGGCTCAGCAAGGAGCAGAGGGGGTGTGACCAGGGGACGGCGAGGATGGGGGTGGCCCTGGGGAAGAGGAGGTGGAAGAGGGCAGGGCGGCCTGGATTTGGGGGCGGGAGTGATGAGCTACTCTCCCGAGGGCTGTGACACTTGGGAGTGGAGGTGGCGGGTGGGCAGCGAGCGCGCTGGGGAGCCGGGGGCTCCGGTGTCAGGAATGTGGGCCCCGGCGGTGTGAGATCACGCCGGAGCCCGGGTGACTAAGTGTGTGGCGGTGCTGCGGTGTGGGCATCGCCACACTGCGTGACGGGAGGGAACAGGCCCCCGGGGAGGGGAAACTGAGGACGGGGAGGCAGTACGTGCAGGGGAGGGCACAGGAGTGCGGGGGAGAGGAGAGGACCTACGTGTGCCCGCGGGTGGCCGGCGAAGCTGCGCCCCGTGACTCACGGCGGTGGCCTCCGCGAGTGACGGCGACTGACAAACAGGTGAGCGTACGACACAATCCCTGCTCCTCCCTCCCTCCATCCCTGCCTCCCGGGGTCCGTGACTCACCCCGCCGCGCTCAGCCCTCCTGACCCCCGCCTGCTGGGGGCGCCCGGCACGCGCCGGCACCCTCCCCCGGGGGAGCCCGAGGAGGAAGGCGACGAATGTCACCTGCCCGGGCCACACGAGGAACTTCGGAAAAGTTCTCCGGCCACCGGGTCCCCAGGAAACCCACCCGCGGGCGCGCGCGCCCCGCCACCCCGCCACCTCGCCACCTGCGCCGGGGTCGGGGCGCGGGGACCCCTCGGGGCCACTGCGGCGGGGCGGGGGCGGGGAGGGGACGACCGGACCTGCGCCTCCCGGTGCCAGCCGCCGATCCGGGCCGGGCAGGGCGACCCCGCGCCCGCGCCCACCCCCGGGGGTCCGGGAACGAGCGTCCGCGGCCGGGGCCGGGGCGCAGTGCCACTGTCGCGGGACGCCCCCTCCCCAAAGTCCCGCCCCGCGCCCCGCCGCCCCGCTGGATCGGGGCCCGCGGCGCTCACCTGCGATCCGGGCTGGCGGGGACCCCGGGCTCCCCGCGTTCCAGCGGGCGCTCCCCGCCGCGGCTCCGTGCGCTCGGCCGGCACCGTCCGTCCAGCCGCCCTGGCTCTGCGCGTCCGGCGGCGACAGCGGCGGCGGGAGACTGGCTGCGCCCCGCCCGCCGCTCCGCCCTCCTCGTCAGTGGAAAACTCCGGGGCTCGCTGCGCTGACGCACGCCGGGCCTCCCGCCAGCCGCCGGCCCCGCCCCGGAGGCGCCTCCTCCCGGCCCAGGCCCGCGGGCCTCCCCGGACTCTGACCCCGCCGCGGCGCCGGGCGCCCCCGCCCAGCTCCCGCCCAGCCCCCGCCGCCCTCCGCCCCGGTCCTCCCGGCGCCACGCTCCCAGCCCGCGGAGCCGGGCGCCGAGATGCCCGCCGCCCCGGTTTACAGATGGGTAGACTGAGGCCCGGGGCGGCGCGGGATCCCGCCAGCCTACAGCGCAGGACGCACGCAGGCCTCCGGCACGCCCTCTGCCCCGCTCCCGCCCGAGGCAGTTTTATAATCCAGTCTGCACTCCTCGGCCACCTCCCACCCACCCCCGATCAGCCAGAGTAAAATGACTGGAGATGGATTTAGGGTGTGAGGAGTAGGGTGGGGAAGGAGGAAAGGAGGTCCACCCGTGGGCTGGGCTTTCACCTCTGCCCGCGGGCCAGAGATCCTGCCCCTGCAGAAGCCCAGAACTGGGGGCTCTTGGAACCAGCTCCCCCACCCCACCCCGCCTTTAAAAGGGAGAGGGGCTGGTTTCTTGCAGGCCAGACCCTGGCCACTGAAAATGGCCCGCTGCCTTCTCGGCTCCCGCCAAGCCCTTCCTTGCCTCGGGGCCAACTCCCCCTGTACTACCCGCTGAGCCAAGTGTGCCTGGCCCAGGAGCCAAGTACTGGCCCAGGAGTCCACCCCCAGCCCCTCTCCCCAGTTGCAAGGCTGAGCCTACCCAGCGCCGGGGCCTTTGCACCCTCGCACCCTCGCACCCTCGCAGCAGCTGTCCCCTGTCGCCAGGAGCGCCTTCCTGCCCTCGCTCGGCTTACCTGGATCCCAGCGCCTGTACGGGCTGGCCCGCGCTGCCTCCTCCAGGGAGCCTTCGTGGGAGCCGACCCTCCCCCTCCCGGCCCTGCTCCCGCTGCATTCTGGGTTCTTCTGACTGTCCTAGATGAATATTGTCAGCGACTAGCCCAGCCCTCAGGATTCCATTCTACCCTCCTCCAGGTGGGGGTGGGGGATGACCTTCCGCCTGAGTGGCAGCTGGGGCGGAGATGACAGTGGGGGTCTATCTTAGGCCACCGGTGTCTATGTAGAAGAGGGCAGGGCAGGGTGGCCCTCCCTTTACCTTTCCCAGGGTAGAACAGGAGGAAAGCAGGTCAGGGAGAAAGATAGCCCCTGTCCTTCCAGATGCATTTCGTGGGGGGAGGTGTCTGGACAGCTGGAGCCAAGCTTCCAGTAATTTCTTGAGGGCCAGGCCAGAGATGGCAATGGTGGAATCAACACACAGCCGGTGCACTGAAGCTATGGTGTGGTCCAGAGTGCCCAGGAAGGAGTCTCCAGTCTGCAGAGCTGAGTTGCTAGAGGACACTCAGCTCTCAAGGGCTGTCCTCCCAGCCCACCCCCAGACCCTCAGCCTGGCTCTCCCAGGGGCGGCAGGCTGCAGACCTTGCTGGTCTCAAGGAATCCTTTCTGCTGCCTGCCTCCCTGCCGGGCCTCCAATCCCCAGGCCAGGTCTCTTGCAGAAAGGGGGTTTGTCTCTATAATACCTAGAAGTGGCTTTCAGATTGGGTTTCTGTCCCTGGCGCCCTCTTTCCAATCTGTAAAGTGGGGGCATTAGACCAGAGAACCCACCAACTGCCACGTTCTCTGACTCTGTTTCTGGAAGATACTGCCTGCTGATCAGGGGAACTGAGCAAGGTTGAGCACTGATGTTAATGAGGATCTCTCTGGGCTGCCTAGGTGTGCATCCTGTTGGGCTGTGTGGGGGGGGGGGAATAGACAAGACAGAAACCAGGCGGGAAGTCAGCAAGGACTAGAGCGAGGACTCAGAGCCAGAGCCCAATGGGTGATAGAGTTTGGGGAGCAGAAAGAGGAGATCAAGGAAAAATAGAACCAAATAAGTAATGTGTTTTCTCCAGAAAAGCATCTCCCTGTTCTGGGATGGGCTCACCAGATGTTCCCCAGATGTTGCCGGTGATGGGAAACATCTCCCTTTGGGATCCCAGCTGTTCCCTTGCTGTTCATGGGGAAGTGAAGGCCAGGAGGGTGGGGTCTGCAGCAGTGTCCATCTGCGGCGAGGGCACATATATAGGCAGAAGCACGCCCACACATCCTCGGGGAACGTCCGAACACTTGGAAGAGTTCTGCACATTTCTCAAAGATTCAACAGCCATGGACCACCCATTTTAGGTAAATAAAAATTGTGGCAGGTCTTAAATACATTTTAAGAAATTAAAAATTAAGCCGGGCGTGGTGGCGCACGCTTGTAATCCCAGTACTTGGGAGGCTGAGACCGGAGGATCTGGGTTCGTGGCCAGCCTCAGCTACTTAGTGAGGCCCTCGGCAACTTCGTGAGACCCGGTTTCAAAATAAAGTATAAAAAATAGGGCTGGGGGTGTAGCTCGGAGGTAGAAAGCCCCTGGGTTCAATCCCTGGCACCGAAAAAAAAAACATTAATGATCCATTCCCATTTGCATGGCTAAACTCAAAAGGAGTAATACCAAATATGGCAAGATGTGTGAACAGACACACTGGCTTGGAAAATAATTTGCCAGTACTTAACTAAGGCTAAGCATAGGGAACTATGATCTTGTAATTCCACTCCTTAATATTCCGCATAGCCGAGAGGAGCAAGACGCTTATATGCACCCAAAGACATTGACAAGAATGTTATAGCAGTTTTATATAATATCCTCAAACAGGGAACAAACCAAATGTTCACTACTAGGTAAGTGGAAAGAAATGGATTTATCATATGATAAAATATAATACAGCAATGAAAAAGAACAAAGTATTGCCATCTATAGTAACATAGATGAATCTTTTGTGTGTGAGTGTGTGTGTATGTGTGGTACTGGAGATTGAACCCAGGGGCATCCCACCTCTGTGCTACACTCCCAGCCCTTTTTATTTTTTGTCTAAAAACAGGGTCTCACTAAGTTGCTGAGAGTCTCGCTACGTTGCTGAGGCTGTCCTCATTATGCATCCTCCTGTCTCAGCCTCCCAAGTACTAGGATTACAAGCATGCACCACCACCCCCAGATCTCACGGATTTACTGAGAGTAGGTAGTAGTCACCCTTGGTTGTGGGAGGGAAGGGGTCTCTCTGGTGAGGGTAGGAACAGGGACTATGGTCCTGTCTCCTGGCGCAAACATTCTTTTCTCAACAACCCCCAACTACCTCCTGATCATTCCCGGGGGAATGCTGCTCCTCTCCACCTTGCCTCTTTCTCTTTCCTTAAAGGAACTTGCCTCTAGAAGACCGCTGTCCCTCCAGCCCACCCCAGTGCTCTCCACGGGCCCAGGCAGTGGCTCTCAAGTGGCAGCCCCTGGGCCGTCGGCATCATCTTCACCTGCAGACTTGTTGGAAATGCAGATTCTTGGGGTATCCTAGATCTGCTGGGTCAGGAATTCTGGGAGCAGAGCCCCTCGACCTGTGATTTAACAAGCCCTCCAATTGATCCTGGTGGGCATTAAGTTTTAGACCCACCACGCTAAGGAAGGCACTAGAAAGAAAAACCAGAAAAGGGGCTGTCTTAAGCACCTTTCTTTTCTTTCTTTCTTTCATTTATTCATTTATTTATTTATTTTTGTTTGGCACCGGGGATGGAACCCAGGGGCGTTCTATCTCCGAGCTATACCCCCAGCCAGATTTTTTTATTATTTCATTTTGAAACAGGGTCTCACTAAGTTGCAGAGGGCCTCACTAAATTGCTGAGGCTGGCTGCGAACCTGCCATCCTCCTGTCTCAGCCTCCCATGTACTGGGATTACAAGCGTGCGCCACCACACCTGGCTTCAAGCACCTTTCTTGAACTTTTTTTTTTTTTTTTTTTTTTTTTGCATTGCTCAGGGTTGAACCCAGGGCCTTGGGCAGGCGAGGCAAGGCTCTATGCTGAAATACATGTACAAGTCTCTTCCCCCCCCCCCAATGGTACTTGGGATGGAACCCAAGGGCATTCTACCTCGGAGTTATACCCCCAGTCCTTGTATTATTTTTTATTTTGAAACAGGGTCTTGATAAGCTGCTGAGGCTGGCCTCGAACCTGCGATCCTCCTGTCTCAGCCTCCCAAGAACTGGCATTACAGGTGTGCACCACCGCGCCCGACTTCAGGCCTTTTTAAATTTTATTTTGAGATAGTCTCGCTAACTTGTCCAGGTAATCCTTAAACTTGCAATCCTCCTGCCCCAGCCTCTTGAGTAGCTGGGATTACAGGTGTGCATCATTACACCCGCTCCATCTGGAATTTATCTTGATTGAAGGAATAGAGTAGGGTCCTTACTTTATCCCCCACCCCCAAATGGTTAGCTAATTTTCTCCACCTTTTTCTATTTTTTCTGTGTGTATGTGATGCTGGGGATTGAACCCAGGGGCATTCTACCTCCGAGTTACACCCCCAACTCTATTTTCTTTTTTATTTGGAAACAGGGTCTTACTAAGTTGTTGAGAGTCTCACTAAATTGCTGAAGCTGGCTTCAAACCTGCGGTCCTCCTGTCTCAGCCTCCTAAGTACGGTGGGCATGCTCCACCACGCCCAGCTTCTACCAATTTAAGATGCCAACTTAGAGCTGGGCTTGGTGGTACACACTTGTAATCCCAGTATTTGGGAGGCTGAGACAGGAGGATCACAGACAGGTATGAGACCCCCTCAGCAATTTAGTGAGACCCTAAGTAACTTAGCAAGGTCCTGTTTTAAAATAAAAAATAAGAAGGGCTGGGGGTCTAGTTCAGATAGAATGCTCTTGGGTTCAATCCCCAGTACCAAATAAATAAATAAATGTTTAAAAACGTCACCTTAGCCAGGTGTGGTAGTGCACACCTGTAATTCCAGCTACTCTAGAGGCTGAATCAGGAGGATTGTTAAGTTTGAGGCCAGCCTGAACAACTTATACTCCGGCTCAAAATAAAAAAAAATAAAAAGAGCTGCAGATGTAGTTCAATGGTAGCATGCTCCTGGGTTCAGTCCCTAGTACCAAACAAACAAACAGACAAACAAAAAAGCCTGATTCCTAGCAGGCCGTGGTGGCGCACGCTTGTAATGCCAGTACTAGGGAGACTGAGACAGGAGGATCGCAGGTTCGCGGCCAGCCTTAGCTACTTAGTGAGGCCCTCCGCAACTTAGTGAGACCCTGTTTCAAAATAAAAAATAATATCGGGCCAGGGGTGGAGCTTGTAGGTAGAATGCCCCTGGGTTCCATCCCCTGTACCACAAAAAAAAAAAAAAAAGCCTGATTCCTAGCGTGGATAACGCTCTCTCTCCTGTTGAACTTCCTTTTGTATCATTTGGCATTTCTATCTTTAGTTTAACCTTGGCTGATGATTACTTTGCAGTTTCAACCCAGTCTTTTCTGGCCTACGTTGGCTTGAGTTTTATTTTTAACCTTTCTTAGTTATTTTGGTGAGGCTGCATCTCTTATACACAACGTACAATAGGAGACTGTTTTATCGTCCGACGTGAGAATCATTTTTCTGTTATAAGGATGGCTTCATCCCACTTGTTGAGACATCGATATGGTAGCTTCATTCTGTCATCTTATCTTCTGCCGTGTTTTCTGTTTCAATGCCTCCTCTGTTTTCTGTTTTGCTACACTCACTTTTTTTGTTTTCTTTGATATGCATGTGCACATATGTTTGTACTTTTGTCAGATGAGTTGAATGTTTTTAATTTTTCAAGCGGTTTGCTTTTAGAAAGATTTATTTCTCGGCCAAGAGAAGGGAGCCTTCCGATGTTGGGACAGAGCTACGTTCTCAAAGGCTAAGCTTGGGTACCACGGCTCTCTCTTCAAACTCTTTTTTTTTTTTTTTTTTTTTTGCAGAACTGGGGATTGAATCCAGGGGCATTCTACCTCTGAGCTACACCCCCAGCCCTATTTTTTGTTCTTTATTTTGAAACAGGGTCACACTAAGTTGCAGAGGGCCTCACTATGTAGCTGAGGCTGGCCGCAAACCCAGATCCTCCGGTCTCAGCCTCCCAAGTACTGAGATTACAAGCGTGCGCCACCACGCCCAGCCTCTCTACAAAATCTTGATGTCTTTCCGTGAACATGAAAAGTGGCGAGAGTCTCACCCTGAAGCCCAAAGGGCAGGATGATCAAGATACAGAACGTGTCCCGGGATGCTGCTTGGGCTCGCCACCACATCAAAGCACCATCAGTACCAGGAAGGGACGCTCCATCTCATCTCTGATTTCAAAACCTCGTGTGAGTATCTTTTCCTCAACAGCCAGCCTACTATTCAACAGTGTCCATTTCTCCACGCAGAATTCTGAAAATAGCCGGAGAGGCCGTGAATGAAAAGCATTGACTCTTCTTGCTATTTGCTTCTATATATATAGCAAGATCAGGAGCCAGATTGGTGCCTGACAGCTGGGCTTTGTGAATGCAGTGGTGTGTGGTTCACCCTCAGATGCAAGTTTTGTTTCGTTTGCAATCCGCGAATTGATGCTGGCTGATCAGTCAGCATGCCAAGAGATAAGGCAGCCTTCAAAACTGGATTATTTTAGGAAGGCTTATTTTCACGCGTGTGGAGGTAGGGGCACCCCTGAGGGACAGTATGATGACCTGGTTGGAGCTGATACCACCAGTGGGTCTGAAGAATGAGGGGAGAGAGCCAGGGGCATCATCGGAGGGAGAGACCTGGCAGAGCGGGCGGCCTTGGGGGGGGGCAGAGGGCTCCTGCTGAAGGGTGCACATGGTCCCCTGTGACACACAGCCTGGGCACGGGGGGCGGGGGTGCCCTGATCTTGCTCTCTGCCTCCTCCATTTCCAACTGGAAATGCCAACTGGACTCCAGAGCTCTTCTCTAACTTGCAAAGGAATTCAGTGATGACTATAGAACAAAAAGCTATCAAGCACGTTTCCCTCATGGGCTTTTTGTGGGTTTTTTTTTTTTTGGTATTGGGGATTGAACCCAGGGACACTACCTCAGAGCTACACCCCCTGCCCTATTTTCTATTTTTTATTTCTATTTATTTATTTATTTATTTATTTATTGCGGTACCGGGGATTGAACCCAGGGGCGTTCTACCTCCACGCTACACCCCCAGCCCTATTTTTTATACTTTATTTTGAAACTGGGTCTCACAAAGTTGCGGAGGGCCTCACTAAGTAGAGAGAGAGAGACAGGGAGAGGGAGAGAGAGAGAGAGAGAGAGAGAGAAAGAACTGAGGCTGGCCGCGAACCCAGATCCTCCAGTCTCTGCCTCCCAAAGTACTGGGATTACAAGTGTGCGCCACCATGCCCGGCTCTTATTTCTATTTATTTATTTACTTAATCCTTTATTGTGGTACTGGGGATTGAACCCAGGGGCATTCTACCTCCAAGCTACATCCCCCCCCAGCCCAGTTTTATTTTTTTGTTTTGAAACGGGGTCTTGCTAAATTGCTGAGGGCCTTGATAAGTTGCTGAGGCTGTCCTCGAACCTGCGATTCTCCTGTCTCAGCTTCCCAAGTACTGGGATTACAGGCGTATGCCACCACGCCCTGCCCTCATGTATTTTTTGAAAAGATGTAGAATGCTGATTTATACTCCACACACCAGTGGTATATCCATTAGAAATGTTTTCAGCCACGTGCAGAGGCACATGCCTGTAATTCCAGTACTTGAGAGGCTGAGACAGGAGGATTGCAGGTTCGCAGCCGGCCTCAACAACTTAGGCCCTCTGCAACTTAGACCCTGTTTCAAATTGAAAAAATAAGCTGGGTGTGGTGGTGCAGGCCTGTAATCCCAGTACTTGGGAGGCTGAGACAGGAGGATTGTAGGTTCAAGGCCAGCCTCAGCAAGTAGTGAGACTCTCATCAACCTAGCGAGACCCTGTTTCCAAATAAGAAATAAAATCAGGCTGGGGGTGTAGCTCAGAGGTAGAATGCCCCTGGGCTCAATCCTCAGTACCACAAAAAATAAAAAATAAAATAGGGCTGGGGTGTAGCTTGGAGGTAGAATGCCCCTGGACTCAATCCTCAGTACCAAAACCAAACAAACAAAATAAAAAATAAAAAGGGCTGGGGGTGTAGCTCAGAGGTAGAAAGCCTCTGGGTTCCATCCCCAGTACAACACACACACAAAACACACACACACACAAATGCTTTCAGCTACACTGGTGGGGGCAGGTAGCTCACTGGTGGAGCACTTCTCTAGTATGTACAAAGCCCTGGGTTCAATTTCCAGTACTGCAAAAAATAAAATAAAAAGGGCTGGGGGTGTAGTTTGGGGGTAGAATGCTCCTGGGTTCAATGAAGAAGGAAGAGGAGGGGAAGGAGGCAAGGAGGAGGAGGAGGAGAAGGAGGAGGAGGAGGAGGACCTTCAGCAGACATCCTGCCATATTTCCTTGGCCATAACTGGGTCTCACTGTGTCCTGCGGCAGCGGGGGAGACTGGGGAAGCTGGAAGCAGGGAGTGGGCTGGCCATGACTGATTTCGATCACTTGCAATTGGTCCCCAGAGGCTAGAGACTTTGGTGCAGGGATCCAAATCAAGGATCTGCTATCACGAAAGAAGGGATAGAATGAATTCTGGATCCACACTGAACCAGGCTGGCCACAAGTGATTTTATTCAACAATAAAGCCGATTGTCTGCTGGGGACAGCCCCTGCTCCTTCACACTGTGTGCCATTGATTTTATGTGTCATCCCAAAAGTGTCCCTTGATCATGTAGTCTTCCAAGAGCCTGCTCTGTTTTCTCTCTGACTGTGCTACTCCTCAGTAGCCTGTGACTCCGTTTACAAGTCGTGGTGTGAACTGAGTTGGTTTTCACTGTGAATTGGACAGCTTTGAGGACGCCTCTGCGGCTTCTGCCTTTTCTCTATCTTGCATAAGCACGCACTGGCCTTTATTTTACCCCTATTCTGCAAAAATGGTTTTCTAACTAGCTTATAGGACCTGATGACAAAGAGGGCGTGGAAACCTCAATGGGCTTCACACCACGATTTGACAGTTTCATAATAGATACTACCCCAAGGACTAAAGGAAACACATGACCAGCCAGCAAAATCCCCTTACCTCTGTCCTGGGGATTGAGCCCAGAGGCATTCTACCTCCAAGATACACCCCCAGCCCTTTTTATTTTTTATTTAATTTATTTATTTCATTAATTAATTTATTTATTTTTGCAGTACCAGGGATTGAACCCAGGGGCATTCTACCTCTGAGCTACA
This sequence comes from Glis glis, assembly GCA_004027185.1. Lineage (NCBI taxonomy): Eukaryota > Metazoa > Chordata > Mammalia > Rodentia > Gliridae > Glis > Glis glis. Next base: position 3,950 of record PVJS01034184.1, on the reverse strand, counting down.
CCCCCAGCCCTATTTTTTATACTTTATTTTGAAACAAGGTCTCACTAAGTTGCGGAGGGCCTCACTAAGTAGCTGAGGCTGGCTGTGAACCTGCGATCTTCCTGTCTCAGCCTCCCAAGTACTGGGATGACAAGCGTGCGCCACCATGCCTGGCCACCTGGAGTTTCTTTTTAGCTCATGTTGTGAAGTTTGGTTTGTTTGGGGAGTGGGTGGTGGAGAGGAAAGTGGGGCCCAGACTGACCTTAGCACATGGGCTCCCAGAAGGGAGGCGGTGGCTCCTGGGTCCCTTTCCTCCTCTGACCCTTCCCTTCTGGGAATCCCCTGTGTTAGAAAAGGATCAAGTCTGTTAGATTGGGAGTCCCCTATCCCAACTCAAGGAGGAAGCCCCAGGAGGGGAACTGGTTCCAGAAAGTACCTTGTACCCACCCCCACCCCACCTTCCATCTCTTGCTAAGGAGCCTCCAGAAATCGACCTGCGGCTCCTGAGAGGCCGGTTTCACTGGGGCCCTCACCTGAGACCCCATCCTTGGGACCTGCAATGGGAATAAAAATCCGTGCACACTCCCCAACTAATTTCCACAATCAGGAGCTGAGTGTGTGTGTGTGTGTGTGTGTGTGTGTGTGTGTGTTAGTTACTGGGGATTGAACCCAGGGGCATTCTACCTCCGAGCTACACCCCCAGCCCTACTTTATTTTTATTTTGAAACAAGGTCTTGCTAGGTTGATGAGAATTTCACTACTTGCTGAGGCTGTCCTTGAGCCTGCGATCCTCCTGTCTCAGCCTCCCAAGTACTGGGATTACAAGCCTGCGCCACCACGCCCGACCCTGCAGCTGATTTTTAACCAAAAAGCAAGCAAATGACAAGAATTCCAGGGGATTCTAGAGTGCTCTGTAGGGAAGAAATATTTTGGCCCAGAGTAGCTTAATTAGAAAGAATTGTGAGGAATCACTCTCTTCCAAGAAAACATCATCCAAACTTGTAATGAACCCATCTACGGAAAGGGACTTATTTTTTTATATTCAAGATTAAAAATACTAAAAGCTAGGCATGGTGGCACATGGCATAATCCCAGTAGTTGGGAGGCTGAGACAGGAGGATCACAGGTTTGAAACCAGCCTCAGCAATTTAGCAAGACTCTATTTCATTTATTTAAATTTTTTTTTTCGGTACTGAGGATTGAACCCATGGGCATTCTACCTCTGAGCTACACCCCCAGCCCTATTTTTATTCTTTATTTCTGAAACAGGGTCTCACTAAGTTGCAGAGGGCCTTACTAAGTAGCTGAGGCTGGCTGCGAACTTGGATCCTCCTGTCTTAGCCTCCCAAGTACTGGGATTACAGGCGTGCGCCACCATGCCTGGCAGCAAAACTCTATTTCAAAATAAAAAGGGCTAGCGGTGTAGCTCAGAGGTAGAATGCCCCTGGGTTCAATCCCCAGTACCAAAAAAACAAACTAAGTAACTAAAAGCAAGACATGTGAAATTACCTAAAAGATACTAAAAGGTGAGGGGCACAGCTTGAAGTCTTGGGTTGGACAGAGCGAGGGGCCAGCGACTGAGGGGGATTACAGCCCACAGTAGCACATAGTTCGAATTGGGCTCCCAAGGATACCGTCCCTAAAGCTATTGGTTGGGGTGACACAGAGAGGACATTCTTCCTGCAACTTTTCTCAGGCCTGTCCTTCTAGGCCCCATCCCAAATAAAAGAAAATGAAAAGGTGGGTCTCCTTCCTCCTGTTTATCTCTAGATCTCTCTGCTAGAAGCTTTGTCTTTGTCATTTTCTAGAAAGATTCCTTTGTGGCTGGGTGTGGTGGTGCACACTTGTCATCCCAGTACTTGGGAGGCCAAGACAGGAGGATTGTAGGTTCGCAGCCAGCCTCAGCTACTTAGTGAGGCCCTCCACGACTTACTGAGACTCTGTTTCAAAATAAAGAATAAAAAATTGGACTGGGGGTGTAGCTCAAAGGTAGAATTCCCCTGAGTTCAATCCCCAATACCGCAAAAAAAAAAAAGAAAAAGAAATATTTGTGTGTTGGGGGGTACTGGGGATTGAACCCAGAGGCATTCTACCTTTGAGCTACACCCCCAGCCCGATTTTATTTATTTGGAAATGGTCTTGCTAACTTGATGAGAGTCTCACTATTTGCTGAGGCTGTCCTTGAACCAGCGAACCTGTGATCCTCCTAGCTCCGCCTCCCCAGTACTGGGATTACAGGCGTGCTGCACCGTGCCAGGCTTCCAACCCCCTTTTCTATCTGCACTCACTCTCTACGAGATTCTTTCTCCAGCCTCTGGTGCTGTGTGGCCTCTTCCCTGCAGCCTCCTGCACCCCACCTCTGAGGTTCCGGACTCCCTGGTCTCCCTCCTCCCTGCCCTGTGCTGGGGACTGGCCTTTCGGGCTTTATCAATGGGTTCCCCTGGCCTCTGTCTCCCTTTGGAGGAGAGTGGGGTCAGGAGGCCGCTCTCCCTGTAGGAGCAGCATGGGCAGCTGCTCTCCTGCCCCAGAGGCCTCAGCTCCTGTCAGCCCGCCACATTCAAACTTACACACCAACCCACCAATCCCCTTCCTTGGATGAAGTCACATGTGTTTGAACATTGTCTTCTCCACTTAGCGTTTTCTGCCTCAGGTTCCAGCATCTTCTTACCCCTTCAGAACTATGGATGGATAAGTCCCCACTCTTACCACCCCCGGGGGCCCACATTGTCCTCATAGCTTCTCTCTACTCTGCTACACTTTGTAAAAGACTCCCTTTAATAAGCCCTCCGAAAGGAAGGAAGGAAGGAAGGAAGGAGAAAGAGAGAGAGAGAAAGAAAGTCCCTCCTCAAATTTCTCCATTCAAGCATGCCAGCTGTTTCTCTCTGGGACCCTCTCTGCTACAAATTCCAAACAGTGCTCACATTTCCACCACCCCTGAACCCCTGAAAAATCCCCCTGCTCCCCATCTTCCCTATCCTGGTAGAAGAAAACTCCATATGTAAAGTTCCACAGCCACTTGCCGACTCCTCCTCTCACACCTACATCTGGTCTATTAGCAAACGCTATCAGCTCTACTATCAAAACACATCCCAGAGCAGAGCCCTGTGGGACGTTCTGCACTCTGGTCCAGTCCCCAGGGTCTTTCTTGGGGATTACTGCAACAGCCTCCCCACCCCCATCACTGAAGCCTCCTTCCTCTTCTTCTTCTCCTTTTTTTTTTCTTTTTGGCACTGATGGTTGAACCCAGAGGCTCTCTACCTCCAAGCTACACCTCCAGCCCTATTTCTTATTTTTACTTTGAAACAGGGTCTCACTAGGTTGATGAGTCTCACTAAGTGGCTGAGGCTGTCCTCGAACCTGCCATCCTCCTGTCTTAGCCTCCCAAGTACTGGGATCACAGGTGTGCACCACCATGCCCGGCTGCTTCTGGGTTTTGTTTACCACCATGGATCTTGGACATTAGGCCCATAAACAGCTGATTTCATAACACATAGCATTCCAGAGTGTGAATACATCTACAGATGGACATCTAGGCAGATTCTAATCTTTGGCATTTCAAACGATGCTTCAAAAAACCAAACTAAATCCAAACAAGCCAAAACAAAACAAAACAAAACACCTTATGGGGGGGTGCAGTGACACACACCTGTAATCCCAGTACTTGAAAGGCTGGGACTGGAGGATCACAGGTTGGAGGTTAGCCTCAGCAATTTAGTGGAGGCCCTCAGCAATTTCGCAAGACCCTGGGGGTGTAGCATGGGGGTAGAATGCCCCTGGGTTCAATTCCTAGTACCCAAAGCCGAAACAGAAAAACAAAACCAAAGTAAACAACAACAAACACCTATGCATTTATCCTCTTTTATTTTTTATTTTTTTGCGGTACTGGGGGTTGAACCCAGGGGCATTCTACCTCTGAGCTACACCCCCAGCCCTATTTTGTATTCTTTTTTTTTTTTTTTTTTTTTTTTTTG
>PVJS01034183.1:0-21720 GCA_004027185.1 Glis glis | reverse complement strand
TTTTTTTTTTTTTTTTTTTTTTGCGGTACCGGGGATTGAACCCAGGGGCGTTCTACCTCCAATCTACACCCCCAGCCCTATTTTTTTTATACTTTATTTTGAAACCGGGTCTCACAAAGTTGCGGAGGGCCTCACTAAGTAGACAGAGAGACAGGGAGAGAGACAGAGAGAGAGAGAGAGAGCTGAGGCTGGCCTCGAACCCGGATCCTCCAGTCTCCGCCTCCCAAAGTACTGGGATTACAAGCGTGCGCCACCACGCCCGGCGCTCAAATCTTGACTCTTCTCCTTCTTAGCTGTTTGGACATGGAAATGACTTAACCTCTCTGATCTGTGGTCCCCCCTCTGCCAAATAGGGCAGTCATAACTGCAGAGGGAGAGTGGGTGCCTGACATGAGAACATACAGGCCCCGGGGGTGGTGAGCATTTAATAAGTAATGGCTGCCAAGGTTATGTGGGAGTTGCTGGGCCCTTTCTCATCCTGTCGGTCTCCTGGTGGCTCCTGAGAGAAGGCATTATGGAGGGCAGACACAGGAGCAACCATTAGCTTTATTTATTTGCCCTAGGCATGTCTCTGGGAGCTGTTTATCAGAATTATAGCCATTACAGGTTAGAAGGACGGGATGGAGACCAGACCTGGCTACGCAACGCCAGAGCGGTCCAACTTCACTCTTCTTAGTGAAGGTCTGAAGGGAGGGGGCAAAACAGCGGCTCAGGGGGGCTCCTGAAGGAGCCCACCCGCAGACCTGGGTAGGCCAGAGTTACTAGTGGGGACTGTCAGTGTCTCTCCCAGTCTCCATTTGAACCTTTTATATCAGGAGCCCTGGAGGGATCCGGTTTCTTAGACCCTGTCCTCCAGAGACACTGCTGCTCACCTCTGAGCTACTGACTGGCATAACCTCCGCACCTACCTTGAAAGGAGGTGTTGAGGATTAAGTGACAATGTGCATAAAACTCTTAGCCTAACGCGTCATGTACGGTTAATGCCCACATTCTAACTGGGTCATTATTTTGTTGATTTGGTCACTGGTGGTTTTTTGTTGTTGTTCTTGTTGTTTTGTTTTATGGTACTAAGGATTGCACAAGCCAGGTATGCATTCTACCAATGAGCTACATCCCCATTCACTCCCCCCTTTTTTTGGTACTGAGGATTGAACCAAGGGTATTTTACCTCCAAATTACAACCCTAGCCCTTTTTATTTTTAATTTTGAAACGGTCTTGCTTGAGGCTGGTCTTGAACCTGTGATCCTCCTGTCTCAGCCTCCCAAGTACTGGGATTACAGGTGTGCGCCACCATGACTGGCTCCCCAGCCCTTTTTTATTTTTTCTTTTGAGACAGGGTCTCACTAAGTTGCTCACACTAGCCTCAAAGTGTTCATCCTCCTGCCTCAGCCTTCCAAGTAGCTGGGTTTACAGGTGTGCACCACTGCGCCTGACTTCAGACACTGTTTTAGGCTCATAGGTTACGGTTATGAACCGAACAGAGTCCTCATCCTCATGGACGTCACTTTCTAGTGAGGAAGATAGACAAAAAGAAGAAAGAAAGAAAGAAAGAAAGAAAGAAAGAAAGAAAGAAAGAAAGAAAGGAGGAGGGAGAGAGGGAGGGAGGGAGGGAGGGAGGAAGGAAGGAAGGAAGGAAGGAAGGAAGGAAGGAAGGAAGAGAAAAACAACCATATAAGCAAATAGATTTGATTATAATAAGGTTGTGGAGAGCAGTGAGGAAGTGGAAGGAGACAGAAGCCCTTATCTCTGAGCAGAGCCCCTAGTGCGGTGAGCGTGTCAATCCTGAGAATGTTGGAGGGGCATCCGGGCACAGGCCCAGAGGTGGGACTGAAGCTGGCATAGCGAGCGACCCACCTGCATAGACGGGCAGAGGGCAGGTGGGAAATGAGGCCAGGGTGGAGGCTACCGGATCACAGAAGGCCTGTCACATATCATCATTCTAAATAAAGATTATTTCTCGATTCGCCCAGGTAGGATTAGGTGCTCATTCCCCTCCTGTTCTGTGTCACGTGTGTACACATGGCAATGGTTGTGCTGCGTTAGCTCTGGTTGTCTGTTTTGCTGCCTCTCTGTAAGCTCTTTGGGCCGGGGACCATGTCTTTTTTTGCTAGCATCTCGCCTGCAGTAGGTGCTTCACACTCCCTTCCTTCCTTCCTTCCTTCCTCCCTTCCCTTCCCTTCCCTTCCCTTCCCTTCCCTTCCCTTCTCTTCTCTTCTTCTCTTTTCTTTCTTTCTTTCTTTCTTTCTTTCTTTCTTTCTTTCTTTCTTTCTTTCTTTCTTTCTTTCGGTACAGGGAACTGGACTCAGGGATGATGCTGTACCCCTGAGCTACACCCCCAGCCCTTTTTATTTTTGGTGGTACTGGGGATTGAACCCACGGGCATTCTACCTGTGAGCTACATCCCCCAGCCCTATTTTATTTTTTATTTGGAAACAGGGTCTCATTAAGTTGTGGAGGGATTCACTAAGTAGCTGAGGGAGTTTTTATTTGGAAACAGGGTCTCATTAAGTTGTGGAGGGACTCACTAAGTACCTGCAATCCTCCTGTCTCAGCCTCTCAAGTACTTTATTTTGAAACCGGGTCTCACGAAGTTGCAGAGGGCCTCACTAGGTAGAGAGAGAGAGAGAGAGAGACAGAGAGAGGGAGAGAGAGCGAGAGAGCTGAGGCTGGCCGCGAACCTGGATCCTCCAGATTACTTTGTAATCCCAAAGTACTGGGATTACAAGCGTGCGCCACCACGCCTGGCCTGCTTCGCACATTTAAACAGGAACCTTAGCGGGAATGGGTCCTGAGCAGGGGGTTTCTGTGTGCCAGTCATGATGGTAAGTCTTTTATATTTCACCATCTCATTTCCAGTTATTCTACTAGCTTCTCTCCTCAAGGTATTGCCCACATTTTACAGATGAAGAAATAAACCTCAGAGGCTGTGTTCTGTACCCCAAGGACACACAGCTGGGGACAGCTGGGCTGGGGGTGAAGCCCTGCTTTCAACTGTGACTGGGCTGGTGACCCCGCTGGAGGGGCTACGCCTGTCCTCCCTAGGGTGGTGCTCCTTACTGACAAGGGTTTTGGTATCATTTGGTCCCTTGGTCCCTAAGGGGTCACCTTGAGTCTCTGCCCTGCCCCATGCCACCCCTCAGAGCCTGAGGGGCTGTTCCTCGGAACTCCCCATCGCTTCGTATTCCACAAATGGAAGAGTGGCACTTAACATGAATTTATTCAGGTGGGAGCTGTGTCAGACATGAGAACGAGGCTTGTAAGCTGCTGCACATGAACTGGAGTGTCAATGAAAAGCTTTTTATTTGGTTTCTGAGCCAGACTTTGAGAAGCCAGTGGGCTGTGCGGTCTGGAAGTGCATTCTGGGCACTATGTCTGAACAGGGGCCACTTTGAACGGTGAGGAGGGAGAATCGCTGGTGAAGCTGGGACAGCCAAGAGCCCGGGGTGTCGATAAACACAGGTGGGACACTGAGAGCCTTTTCCGAAAAAATGGAAGGCAGAGCCTCATTCCCTGTGTGTTTGAGAAGGAGAATGCTTGAGGTAACCCATGTCGGCAGCTTTGACGGTTTCCTCCCCGTAGTGTGCCAGGCAGACCCCGAGCGGGCTGGTGTTTCATTTCTATGTAACGAGGAGTGGACCGGGACGGCTGTCCAGTGGCGCTGCCTGGGGCTCTGCCCATGGAGAAAGGAGGCATTGCCCGGGTCCTAGGGCAGCGGGACAGACAGTCCTGCTGACTGCTGGACAAGCCCTGGGGGAGGCGGGGAGAGGATTCCCAGCTTCCTCTGGATTTTTGTTTGGCTCGTCACAGTCCTTAAACGTGAGGTCCTTTGATGGCCGGTGCCAACTGTGGAAAGGAGGCCACAGTGGGAGGGAAGGCATCAGTCCGTGCTGTCTGCCCGCTGCTGGTCATGAGCCGCACAGGGATCTGAAGGTGGAGAACCCACAGAAAGCTCTGGCTGGCTCTGCCAAGGCACTTTCCACGTCTGGATTTAACCTGCATTGATATTCTCTTCTCTTTAATAATATGTGTACACGTGTGTGTGAAGTATTTTGGGGCACGGGGCTTTGTGTATAGTTAAAAATGTACATCTAGTACGTTGGTGACCTGCATGGGCACATTGAGCGATGTTTTTGGAGGGTGATGGGCTGGCGGGAGACACTCAGCTAGTTGCTTTGAGATGCCAACAAAGCTCAGAAAATTTCCTTTAGATGAGGGTATGGTTAACTTTTATATTTTCATTATAGACGATCCTTGTTTTTTTCCTAGATAGTATATGGAAATAATATATGTCTTTTAAGAATTTTTAATTCTAAGAACTTCAGAGAATTTTTTGGCAGTACTAGGGATTGAACCCAGGGGCGCTCTACCATTAAGCTACATCCCCCGACCTTTATTTTTTACTTTGAGACAGGGTCTCACTAGGTCGCCCAGGCTGGCCTCAAACTCACAATCTTCTTGCATTATCCTCCTGAGTAGCTGTGATTACAGACACATGCCATGGCACCTGGCTTCAGGGTTGCTTTTTTTTTTAAACCCATGTTTATTGTGGAGAAATTAGAAAATATTAGTAAATGTAAGAAGATAAAAGCCCTTTGCAGCCAGGTGTGGTGGCCCACACGCCTGTAATCCCAGTACTTGGGAGGCTTAGAAAGGAGGATCGCAGGTTAGAGGCCAGCTTCAGCAACTTAGCAGAATCCTCAGCAATGTAGCAAGACCCTGTTTCAAAGGAAAAAGTAAAATAAGGCTCAGAGTTAGAGCACCCCTGGGTTCACTCTCCAGTAGAAAAAAAAAGTCCTCTGCAATCCAGTCATCCAGGATGATTGGCTCTGCCATTCTGGTGCTCAAATGCATGTCTAGCCTCTTTCCTAATGAGTATATATTAATGTAAAATAAAGTATAATGATTGATGGCTAACATTTCAGTATTACTATTTGTCCACCCTGTACATGTATGGACTCATTCAATCCTCAGCAATCCAACTTTTTTCTAATTAACTCACTGTACAGGTAAAAAAGCAGAGGCCCAGAGGTGCCTTCCTTAAGATGGCATAGATAAGTGTCCAAGCCAGGATTTGAACCCAGGCAACGTGGTTCCAGAGCCTATGTTTGTAGGCATTCACTGTACTAACTTACAAAAGGATAGCATAAAACTATCCATACCACTTTGTAACCTGTTTCTCCCTCACACACTTAATACTATATATTACGAAGCTAGGCATGGTGGCACACACCTATTATCCCAGCTACTTGGGAGGCTAAGGCAGGAAAATCTCAGGTTCAAGGCCAGCCTGGGAAACATAATGACCTTGTCTCAGAATAAAAAGGGCTGGGGACGTAGCTCAGTGGTTGAGTGCTTGTCTCATATGTGTGAGGCCCTGGGTTTCATTCCCAGTACTGCAAAAAGAAAAAAAAATGCTATATATTATGAGTTCCTTTCCATATCAATAACTTTATATCTAGAACATCATTTGAAATGGCTCTAGAGGCTGGGGATATAACTCAGTGGTGGAGTGCTTAGGCCTAGCATGCGCAAAGCCCTGGGTTCATCTCTAGTACCACAAAGAAAGAAAAGAAAGAAAGAAAGAAAGAGAGAGAGAGAGAGAGAGAGAGAAGGAAGGAAGGAAGGAAGGAAGGAAGGAAGGAAGGAAGGAGAAAGGAAAAGAGGAAAAAGAAAGGAAGGAAGGAAGCAAGGAAGGAAGGAAGGAAGGAAGGAAGGAAGGAGAAAGGAAAAAGAAAGGAAGGAAAGAAGGAAGCAAGGAAGGAAGGAAGGAAGGAGAAAGGAAGAAAGAGAGAAAAAGAAACCTGCTCTGTTGTGATATATCCCCAAAGTGAAATGCTACAGTGTTACTTTCCCTGTGGCCATTATTTTGGGTAGTAATAATTAATATTATATTAAAAATATCCAATATTGAGCTCTGTGCCTGACACGGTGCTAAGAGCTGTGAGCATCTCTTCTAATGCAGTCCTCCTAAGGACTCAGGCATTGAGTATGTGTGTGTGTGTGTGTGTGTGTGTGTGTGTGTGTGTGTGTGTGTGTTACTGGCAATTGAACCCAGGGGCATTCTGCCTCCAAGCTACACCCCTAGCCCTATTTTATTTTATTTTGAAACAGGGTCTCATTACTTGCTGAAAGTCTCATTACTTGCTGAAGCTGTCCTTGAACCTGTGATCCTCCTGTCTAAGCCTCCCAAGTACTGGGATTACAGGCTTGCGCCACCACGCCAGCTAAACTCAGACATTTTGCAGGGCAGCAAGTCAGGAAAAGGGAGGGAAGTTTACCAGTGTATCTTATTTATGTAAAATCTCAAATTTAGATTTTTGACCTTATCTTTACATAAATTTACATATGCAATAGTATTTGGGGGTGTTTGTTAATTTTTTAAACAACTTGTTATTTTGAAATCATTTGACTCACAGGAAGTTGCAAAAATAGTCCAGAGAATTCCTGTGTTCCCTTCCCCCATCTTCCCCCAGTGATATCTTAAATAACCGCAGTATGCTGTCAGAACCAGGAAATTGGCCTTAGTGTTTCCTATTAGCTCAGATTTTATGTTTGTTATTAATGTTAAAAATTTTCTTCAAGTACTTAAAATACATCATGCTTAATGGTAATCTAGTTCTGCGTACAGGATGGGTGGCTTAGGGCTCTCTCCTGGCCTCTGGCCTGTTACTAGTGCCGCTCCACAGGAGCCAGATGGGCAGTGCAGAGGCTGCAGAAGGCTTCTGAGCTGGGACTAGTCTCTGGCATGAAGGTCCCCTCTCTGAAGCCCCGGCTTCTCAGCCACTCTCCGGATCTGTTGCCACTCTGGCTGAGTCCCTTCTCCTGGGCCAGAGGGGAATCCTGGGGAGTGTGTTTAGCCCAACTCCTCATTCAGCAGAGGGGACCCAGGCCAGCCAGAAGCCTGCACATTCTCCCATAATCCTCTGTGTTTAGCCCAACTCCTCATTCAGCAGAGGGGACCCAGGCCAGCCAGAAGCCTGCACATTCTCCCATAATCCTCTGTGTTTAGCCCAACTCCTCATTCAGCAGAGGGGACCCAGGCCAGCCAGAAGCCTGCACATTCTCCCATAATCCTCTGCCTCGATCCTTGGTTGCCTCCTTCCCTCTTCCCCAGAAGCTTGTCTCCCTACTTGCCAGTTTGCCCAACTCCCAGCCACCTGGCTGTGCTCAGGTCCCTCCTGTGGGAAGCTATGGCAGTGCTGGTCTTGGCCTGCACCTTAGGACTTCACCCTCGGGGACTCCTCTCAGCCTCCTTCCTTGGGTCTCAGGGCCAATGGCCAAAAGGAGAGAAGTCCACACGTGTAAATGTTTCCCTCTAGTCCCGTCCAGAGGAAGAGATATTTTAACCCCCCCACACAGTCACTTTCCCCTCCTCCTAATAGTCCTCTCTTCTGCTCTTTCTCTTCAATTTCCATGCATAGCTGTAGCTGCCAGCTCAGTCCCCCTTTGTCGCTCCAAAAGCAGAGGCCGCTCCCCTTGCCTCCGCAGCCACAGCCATGGGTGTTGCCCTGGCCAAGCTGATGTGTGGGATTGAATACTCCTGTTTCTTTAAGAAGTCAGGGCCCTATCTGGCTGACCCCTGAAGTAGCTTTGTCCACACAGTTATAGGATTTTGTGCATGGAACTGCCAGAGGACAGAGCTGTGTTGTTCCAGACCCTCGCCACCCACTTCAGAAGTACCAGCTGTGCCTGCCACTCCTAGTGACCTGACAGGTGTGTGTGTGTGTGTGTGTGTGTGTGTGTGTGTGTACACTTGTATATGTGTGCGACAGAGCACCATGTGGTCTGCATGTTCCTCCTGAACAGTTGGGGCCAACTTTTTACTTGCTGAACCCTGCAGCTGCTTTTGGTGGAGAAGTGACCCAAGGGTTAGGGCTACACCTGGCATGGGCCAGGGTTGGGGATGATTAATTTGCAGGGCTGCCAGAGCTGGTCTGCAAGTTAAGCAGGGGTTGCTAAACGGCACACCCCTCCCCCACCTCATTACATGCTGGCTCCTGTCCCCAGCCATTCTCTGAGGCATGCAGAGAGACTGTTTTTCCTCACAGGAAGCCCCTCAGGCCTGGGAGGAGGGGAGGAGAGAGGATTAACTTGCTTCCCCCCCTTGGACCTGTATTTCCTTAGCTTCACAAAGCTCAGGCCACAGTTAAGATCTCTGGTATGCAGGGGTGAACAGCTCCCCTCCCTAAACATATGGGTGGGCTATAGAGAGAACATTCCAGGCCAACAGGTGACAGGTGCCTGGTGCTTTCCAGAGAGGGTCTTTCCAGAGGGCAACTAAATGAGGAAAATATCAGCAATTCAGTTGCCCTAGTTTGAGTAGATCCCAGCAATTTAATATTTATTTATGTATGTATGTATTTATTTATTTATTTATTTATTTATTTATTTATTTATTGTAGTACTGGGGATTGAACCCAGGGGCATTCTACCTCCAATCCACATCCCCAGCTCTATTTTATTTTTTATTTTGAAACAGGGTCTCACTAAGTTGCTGAGGCTGGCCTCGAACCTGCCATCATCCTGCATTAGCCTCCCAAGTACTGTAATCACTGACAGTACTTGACAGCACTGGAGAGCAAACTCAGGGGTGCTTTATCACTGCGCTACATCCCTATCCCTTTTTAGTTTTTGTTTTGTTTTGAGACAGGGTCTCGCTGGTTTGCCCAGGCTGGCCTCAAACTCGTGATTCTCTTGTCATAGCCTTCTGAGTTGCTGGGACTACAGGCAGGCCAAAATTTTTATTTTTAAATCATATTGCAGATGGACCCCAACTTCTGATCATAATTTTTCCACTTTACCTTGGTGAAAAACAACATTCAGTAGAAACCTTACACGGAATTTTGAAGTTTGATCTTTTCCCAGGCCAGCGATGCGGTATGACCAGCTCTTGGGTTGTGCAGCCACAGAGAGCCAAGCCAGCCGCAGCCTCTGGTCAGCCAGCCCCGCCTTGCAAGCAGCAACCACTGTCCCTTCTTTGTGGACTGTGTCACCAAGCTATGATGTCCCATGAACTAGGTGTATTAAGCGCATTTTGACTTAGGATATTTTCAACTCACTTTCAGCTTTTCAAGGGCTTTATTGCCTCATCGTAAGTTGAGGGGCATCTGTACTTTGTGCCTTGGGGACAGGGGACTGTGTTATGTGTACATCTCAGTGTGTGGCACACCATCCTGGCGGGTGTGCCAGGCCCCTTTGGGGAGGTGGGGGTATCAATCCCCCTCAGTCCCGGCTCCCCTTTCCTCCTTCCGTCAGGTGGCTGTTCTAATGTATGCAATGTGTGTCCTCTCCTGTGCGTTGCTAGGATATATGCGTAATGTATGTGGAGGTTTCTAGAACTTTTAGCTATATAACAGCAATATTTCAATAGATAAATGGTATTGCTATAGATGTCACTTGGATCCTTTTTTTCACTCATCTCAACTTTTTTTAATCTCATCGTGTTGCTAATTTATGATAACATAACCAGCTACCCACATGAGATAAAAATTAATCTAATGCCATAATTGAATTATAAAGAAGTGAAAGGAAATGAGTTTATAACAAAATATCTAATTCAATATGTAAATGCACAGGCACAATTTAGTAGATGGCAGAATGAATGGGAGCTCTTAAGGAAAAACTTTGGATTTAAGACAAGGGAGGAAAGATTGAACCATATTGTTAAAACTTTCCCTATAAAGGCTTTAGTGTTTTTGAAATGAAAGTCAAGTAGAGTTATGTGATTATAAACAGTGTTTTGGCTACATGCATGTTTCAGAGGATGTTTGAAAGTCATATGGGTAATGAGGCTTTTGTCAACTGCGTGTTTCCTGTGCCTTGCAGGACGGCTGACATCCCTGCCCTCGCCCACACACCGCAGGTCCAGCCCCCCCACCACGCAGACCCAATGTAAAACCTAAAACTATAACACTTTTAGAAGAAAACACTTTTTAGGAAAAAAATCTCTGTGACCTTAGCTTAGGCAAAGATCTTTTCTGGCCTTTTTTTTTTCTTGTGGTACTAGGGATTGAACCCAGGGCTTCACATATACTAGGCAAGTACTCTACTGAATTACATTCCCCGCCCTTTCTTAATTTTTAAATTTTGAAACAAGAGCTCACTAAGATGCCCAGGTTGGCCTCAAACTTGTGATCCTTCTGCCTCAGCCTCCCTAGTAACTGCCTAGTAGTTGGGATCACAGGCCTGGGCCACTGTGCCAGGCTTGACATCCAAATTTCTGAGCTTCATATTCAAGGCCCTTCAAAAATCAAATTTCAATTTTTCTTTCCATTTTTCTCTTGTGACTTATCCCTCTTGGATGCTTTCGACATCGAGCTCGCTGAATGCCCAGAACACCCTGGGTGTCTTTTCAAGATGAAGCTTTGTGATTACAGCTCCTATGCTGAGCCAGCTCTTTTCCTTATTACTGCTTTCTTGTCTGGCAAGCTCCTACTTAAGGATTGGCGTATTATCTTTGTTCCTCAGGGCTTTCCTATCTCCTCCAGAATAAAGTGCTCTTCAGGTTAACCTTAGTAGAGCTATTAAAAGTGACACAGAGCCAGGCGTGGTGGTGGCGCATGCTTGTAACCCCAGTAGTTGGGAGGCTGAGACAGGAGGATCGCAGGTTCGAGACCAGCCTCAGCAGCCTAGCGAGACCCTGTTTCAAAAAATTAAAAAAAGAGGGGGCGAGCTGGGGATGTAGCTCGAAGGTAGGATGCCTCTGGGTTCAATAACCAGTACCAAAAAAAAAAGATGACACAGAATTCATTTATTCATGCCAGCTCACTGAATTGCCATCTTATCAACGGTGGGAAATGAGGCCTGATGGGTTTATGTTACTCAGAGACTTAGACTTCTGGACTCAAGTGATCCTCCCAACTCAACCTCCCACACAGTTGGGACTACAGGTGTGTACCACTACTCCCAGTTTCTTGTTTTTTTTTTCTTCTTTGCCGTGCTGGGGGTCAGACCCAGTCCCTTGCACATGCTAGGTACTTGCTTTACCACCGAGCACTGTTTTCTTTGCTAAGCCCCAGCCCTGATTTGTGTGTTGTAATTTTATTTTTAATCCTTTGGGTTAAGGTTAGAGCTTGGTAGACCATAAGTACTTGAATAGATGAATGAGTGAGTGAAAGAAGGAATTAGTGTTAAGTTTTATGTTTATTAAAAATTAGTAAGCCGGGCATGGTGGCACAAGCTTGTAATCCTAGTACTTGGGAGGCTGAGACAGGAGGATCCAGGTTCGCAGCCAGCCTCAGCTACTTAGTGAGGCCCTCTGCAACTTAGTGAGACCCTGTTTCAAAATAAAGAATAAAAAAAATAGGGCTGGGGGTGTAGCTCGAAGGTAGAATGCCCCTGGGTTCAATCCCCAGTACTGCAAAAAAAAAAAAAGAAAAAAATTAGTTATTTAGCTGGGTGTAGTGATGCACACCTGTAATCCCAGTACTTGGAAGACTGAGACAGGAGGATCACAGTTTTGAGGCCAGCCTCAGCAATGTAACAAGACTCTTAGCAATCTAGCAAGACCCTGTTTCAAAAACAAAAAAGTAAAAAAGGGCTGAGGGTGTAGCTTTGAGGAAGAATGCCCCTGGGTTTAATCCCTAGTAACACACACACACACACACACACACACACACACACACACACACAGTTATTTCAGTAGCTGGGATGGTTCTGTATAAGTTGTATTTTTAATCAAACTGAAGATATGTTCCATTTCAGCA
Organism: Glis glis; assembly: GCA_004027185.1. Classification (NCBI taxonomy): domain Eukaryota; kingdom Metazoa; phylum Chordata; class Mammalia; order Rodentia; family Gliridae; genus Glis; species Glis glis. The sequence continues at coordinate 10,014 of PVJS01034183.1, read as the reverse complement.
ATAATATCACAAGTTGTAACCCTAATCATTTGATGGGTCATTGAGACATATACTGTCAACTAGAGATTTTTTTTAATTTGCCAGATGTAATGATACATTCCTATATCCCAACTACTCAGAAGGCTGAGTCAGGAGGATTGCAAGTTTGAGGTCAGCCTGGGCAAATTAGTGAGAGCTTATCTCAGTATAAGAAATAGAAAAGGCCTGTGGTGATATTTCATTGTGGTTTTTATTTGCATTTCCCTGAGGATTAGTGATGTTGAACATTTTTAATATGCCTGTTGGCCATTTGTATGTCTCCTTTAGAGAAATGTCTATTTAAGTCCTTAGCCCATTTTTAAAATTGGGTTATTACATTTTTGTTATTGAGTTGTATGGGCCATTACTTTTTTGTTATTGGGTTGTAGGAGTTGTTTATATATTTTTGGAAATTAACCCCTTACCAGATATACAGCTTGAAAATATTTTCTCCCATTCCACATAGGCTGCCTTTAGAGACTCTTGCATTGTATGTGACCATTGCAGCATTAAGAATGGGAATAAGGCCGGGCGTGGTGGTGCACACTTGTAATCCCAGTACTTTGGGAGGCGGAGACTGGAGGATCCGGGTTCGCGGCCAGCCTCAGCGTGCGCACTCTCTCTCTCTCCTCTCTCTCTTCTCTCTCTCTCTCTCTCTCTCTCTCTCTCTCTCTCTACCTAGTGAGGCCCTCCGCAACTTCGTGAGACCCGGTTTCAAAATAAAGTATAAAAAAATAGGGCCGGGGGCGTAGCGTAGAGGTAGACCCGGGTGTGGTGGCGCATGCCTGTAATACAGTACTTCGGAGGCTGGGACTGGAGGATCACAGGTTTGAGGCCAGGCTCAGCAACTTAGTGAGACACTGTTTCAAAATAAAAAGGTTGAGGATGTAGCTCAAAGGTAGAATGCCCCCAACTTCAGTCCCCAGTACCAAAAAAAACCCCTTCAACAAGAAACTGATAAATCTCAATTCATGCATATAATGCATTTGTGTTGGTTTAAAAGAGCAAGATAGCTTTTTTACTGAATGATATGGAGATATGTAAGTAAAGACAGTGTTGAGCAAAAAGAGAAGTTCTAAAACTACAAAATATGGTCTGGGGTTGTGGCTCAGTGGTAGAGTACTGGCCTCATATGTTTGAGGTCCCGGGTTCCATCCCCAGCATGGCCAAAACATAAAGTATGGAACCTGATTCGGATTTCAAGAAAATTACCCCACATGTACATATATGTGGACTATGTAAATATGTTCTTAGGAAAACCTGGAAAGATTCACACAAGGAGAACAGGACGGGAAGAGCTGAATGGTGGTGTTCTTACCTCGCTTGCCCTGCAGGAGTGCATCCTGGGACTTCAGGGATCAGGCAGCTCTGGCTGACCTGTGCAGGACTCTGCCTCTTGCCGGGGCAGCCAGCACAAGTTTCCCCCTGTGGGTGGAGAAAGCTAGGAAGAGGGGCAAAGCTGGACTTGGTTCCCCACCTGGTGCCGGGGATGACACCCAGGACCTCGCACATGCTAGGCAAGTGTCCTACCACTCAGTCACACCACCACCTGTCCTTTCTTTCCCTTACTTTTCACTTTGTACACTTTCGTATTGTTTGATTTATTATGAGCACGTTTTACTTCCACAATTTAAAAAAAAACCCACCAGGTGAGGTAACACAGGCCTACGGGATTGCAATCCCAGTACTTGGGAGGCTGAGATAGGAGGATCACAGGTTCAAGACCAGCCTCAGCAACTTAGCAAGACTTTCATCAACCTAGCAAGACCCTGTTTCAAAACAAAAAATTGAAAAAAGGGTTAGGGGTGTAGCTTAGAGGTAGAATTACTCTAGGTTCAATCCCCAGTACCAAAAAAAAAAAAACCAAAATAAAACAAAAGCCCCACAGACATTAAAAATAAATATCTGATCAGAAAGACTCATTCATTATTGTTATTATGAATTTATATCAGATACTTCCAAAATTAATTTCAAGGTTAATTTTGTCATTTTAGATTTATATAGCATCTCCCTAAAACCTAAAGGTCACTTTTATCTTGATGATCTTACTTTAACCTTTTGTTGGTGGTGGTGGTGGGGGGGGATTAAACCTAGGGTCTTGCGCATGCTAAACACGTGCTCTACCACTGAGCTACACCCCCAGCCAGTAACCTTCATATATCTTTTCAGCGGAGGTGGCGTGAGGACAAAATTCAAGTACAGGAAGGGAAGATGCTGTAATGTGTCAAAGTCAGAGTTTAGACTGGGTTTCATTCCTCTGATTCCTGGCCTGGTGTGCTCATCAGGAAAGCTCAAGGCACCAGACTGGGAAAAGACACCTCCTTCCTTCCCGTGAGAGAGAATGCAGGGTTTGGAGTCATAGACCCATCTTTGACCTCTGGCTTTGCCACTACTGCTCTGTGACCTTGGGCTGGATTCTTAACTTCTCTGAGTGTGGGTTTCCTCATCTGTAACCTGAGCATCTTGGTAGCTTCTTTGCTCTTGGATAGGGAGGGCCTGAAATGTGGCGCTTCATATCTGTTAGCTTTGTTGTTATTGTTACTCTGGTGATGGACAACTGAGCACCTGAAAGAAATTAGTCCAGATTAAAGGAAATCAAATGAGGAAAAGGATGATTGAAGATACAATTGCATTTCCCCACTTCCCAGTTACTGTCTCTTTCGCCTCCTCTTTTTTTTTTTTTTAATTAAGCCTTCTGTGGCTAAGTGCTAACAGATGCGTCACTGGGAGCTCGGCAGAGATTGTAGGAAGGACTGGAGAAAATGTTTTGCAGTTTGAGGAAGGGTGGGGGAATTGCATGGGCTGGTGAAAAGCGTTCACAAGCCAAGGGGCTTGGATAGTCTCTTTGCAGGACTGCTGCAATCCAAGAAGCCTCTCAGATGTGCCCAGTAGCATACCCAGAGGTTAATCTAAGGAAAAAATAGGAATCCTTGTAGCTATGGCTCTTGCCTTAGCCCCAGGGCCAAAAGCTCCATGAATTTCTAAGCATTGTCAATCTTTCTAGTGAGATCCTTGTGCCCAGAACATCTCTGTGACTAAAAGTTCAGCCTGAGAAGGTACCCTCAGATGTTCTGTCTGTCCGGCTGAGTGATCCCCTGCCACTCTCCTCCTGGGGAAAGAGGATGCCAAGTAAGAGGGGCAATTTATGTGCCATTTAATGTGACAGCCTCCAGCATTTTCCTCAGATCTATCTGCAGAGGGTCCCTAGGTCTCTGGGGATAGAGGCAGGTGGATGCAGAGAGATTTCTTACCTCGCCTTCACAACTGTAGAACTGGAGTATGTAGCTCCGTGAATTCATTAGAGGCGAATGTGGCAAGCTAAGGTCTCAAAGTATCGCCTTATATAGGACCCTCTTTTTTTTTGGTACTTGGAGTTGAACCCAGGGGCATTCTACCTCTGAGCTACACCTCCCAGCCCTGTTTTATTTTTTATTTTGAAACAGGGGCTCACTAAATTGCAGAGGGACTTGCTATGTTGCTGAGACTGGCTCGAATCTATGATCCTCCTGTCTCAGCCTCCCAAGTACTGGGATTACAGGCATGTACCACCACGCCAGGCTAGGACCTTTTTAAGAGAAGTGTTTAGCCGGGCGTGGTGGCGCACACTTGTAATCCCAGTACTTGGGAGGCGGAGACCGGAGGATCCCGGTTCGTGGCCAGCCTCAGCTACTTAGTGAGGCCCTCTGCAACTTTGTGAGACCCAGTTTCAAAATAAAGTATAAAAAATTGGGCCGGGGGTGTAGCTCGGAGGTAGAACTTGGTAGAATTTTGGTACTAGAGACTGAAACCAGGGGCATTTTACCTCTGAGGTACACCCCCAGCCCTATTTTATTTTTTTATTTTGAGATAGGATTTCGCTAAGTTGCCGTGAGTCTCGCTAAATTGCTGGGTTCAATCCCCGGTACCACAAAAAAAAAAAAAAGAGAAGTGTTTAGTTTGTTTTATATAGTGTTTACAAAAGTAATGACCACTGGGCTGGGGATGTAGCTCAGTGGTAGAGCGTTTGCCTAGCACACATGAGGCCCCAGCCCTGAAACAAAAAAAGTAATGATGGTGATAGCAAAAACTTACCTAGTGTCTACTGTGTGCCAGCTACTGCTCTAATCACATGTATATATTTGTATATGTCTTTTATTCCTAGTAGTAGCCCTGTGACTAGGTATAGATATGATGTCTGTTTTCTCAAGATGAAAACAGAACATGAAGAGGTTAAGTAAGTTGTCCACAGTCACTTGCAAAACAATGACCGAATTAGATTTAAAAGCACTATTGGCCTGGTCCTGGAGTCCGTGCTCCTAATTGTGGCATTCTCTTGCCTCTCATACTTTTTGAACCTACATTTTAAAATTGGGAGATTTTATATCAAAATATGGAAAACTGGCTTCTCTTGAAAAATCAGAACAGAGGACACTTGGCTGCACCCCTGTGGTCCTATCAGGCAGCTCCCTGAGTGAGGTAAAGCCCTTCTGCTCACCTTGTTTCTCTCCTGAGTCCCGGCCCACTCGACTCATTCCCATACCCTCTGTACCTACAGACATGTTAGTCTTCTACCCCTGGGTTAAGGTTGTATGATAATGTATATAGGTACAAATATTTATAAAAGGGTCAGGCACTGTCCTCCCAGGATGGGGAGTATTTTCTCCCCATTTATTTTATTTATTTCTAATTTAAAATTTTTGGTACCAGAGACTGAAACCAGGGGCATTCTACCTCTGAGCTACACCCCTAGCCCTATTTTATTTTGAGATAGGATTTCGCTAAGTTGCCGTGAGTCTCGCTAAGTTGCTGAGGCTGGCCTTGAACCTGCAATCCTCCTGTCTCAGCCTCCTATGTACTGGGATTATAGGTGTGTGCCACCACTCCTGGATGCCATCTATTTTATTTATAAATTAAGTTTATTTTAAATGATACATAAAAACATAAAAATTGTGCATATTGGCCAGGTGTGGGTAGTACAGAGCTATTAGGGAGGCTGAGACAGGGAGGCTGAGACAGGAGGACCCCAAGTTCAAGGCCAGTATGGGCAATTTGGCAAGACTCTGTCTCAAAATAAAAGATAAAAGGGGGATGGGGATGTAGCTCAGTGATAGAGCACCCCTGGGTTCAAACCCCAGTACCACACACACACACACACACACACACACACACACACACACACTTGTACATATCTATGGTGTACCTACCATGTGATGTTTCAATACCTGTGTCATATCTAAATCAGGTTATTTCCTTGAACATTTACCATTTCTCTATGGTGAAAACACTCAAAATCTTTTCTTCCATCTTTCTAAAATGCATAGCACATTATTGTTATCTGTAGTTGCCCTATGGTGCAATTGCAAACCAGAACTTAATACTCCTAATTAATCGTAACCTCATCCCCATTTTTCATGAAGGTAACTGAGGCTTGGAGCAGGCCAACTCACAAGTTTGCAAGAGAGGGCTTCAGTGTAACAGAGTCTGAACTTGGCTTTGCTGTAGGGGCTAGGCTTTGGTTACTATAGTATCCCTCAGCTCCAAATGGTCTGTTAGACACTATAGTGGTAAAGTCCATCATGGAGCAGAAGAAATCTTGGCAGTAAAGGAACCAAGGGCGAGGGAGCCAACTAACAGCTCATGTCTGTTTGTGTCTCTGCACCGCCCAGACTGTGGGTAGAGGGCCTGATGTGCTCTCTAGAACGATTTGTTAAATGAAAAATAGGCAGGAGGAGTTGTCTATTGAGAGTTGAAGAGGAGAGAAATCTGATGAAATTTCAAGAAGTGAATATAGTAGAAGTTAGAAAACATTTATTGAACCTGTTTTTATAATTGGAGAAAATACCCTGCTTTTTCAAGTGAGATCATCAAAGATTTTTTTAATAAGAAAATGATACAGATTAAAAATCATAATCCATCTATATGCTACCTGCAAGAAACACACCTTACAAGTAAAGATACTCACAAACTAAAGGTGAAGGGATGAAGCAAGGTAATCCATGCTAATGGAACTTCAAAGCAAGCAGGAATAGCAACTATGATATCAGACAAATTAGACTTCAAACCTAAACTTATCAGAAAAGACAAAGCAGGCTATTTCTTATTGGTAAAAGGAACAATCCAGTAAGAGGATATAACAATAGTCAACATTTATGCCCCAAACATAGATGCAACCACTTTCATAAAAGAAATTCTTCATGACATTAAGTCACATATAAATCCCAATACAATAATATTGGGAGACTTCAACACCCCTCTCACACTACTAGATCGATCTTCAAGACAAAAGGTCAATAAAAATGCCTCAGACCTAAGGAACACAATAAACCAAATGGACCTACTAGACACATACAGAATATTCCATCCAACTGCAGCTGAATTCACATTTTTTTCAGCTGCTCATGGTACCTTCTCTAAAATACTATATCCTAGGCCACAAAGTGAGTACTAGCAAATTCAAAAAATGTGATATAATCCCCTGTATCTTTTCAGACCATAATGGAATGAAACTAGAAATCAACTCTAAGAAGACCCAGAGAAACCTCATAAACACATGGAGACTGAACACCACACTGCTGAATGAAGAGTGGGTAACAGAAGAAATAAGGGGAGAAATTAAGAAATTCCTAGAAACAAAAGAAAACAGAGACACAACATATCAAAATCTCTGGGACACTCTGAAGGCAGTATTAGGAGGAAAATTCATAGCACTGAGGGCTCACATAAGAAGAACAGAAAGTCACCAAATAACCTAATGGCACACCTCAAAGCCCTTGAAAAACAGGAACAGTCTAACCCCAAAGGCAGTAGAAGACAAGAAATTATTAAAATCAGAGCAAAAATCAAAGAAGTAGAGAATTAAAAAAATACAAAAAAATCAACAAAACCAAAAGCTGGTTCCTCGAAAAAATAAACAAGATAGATACCACCAGCCAACCTAACCAAAAGAAAGAGGATCAACCCAAATAACTAAAATAAGAGATGAAAAAGGTGATATTACTACCGACAGCATGGAAATCCAGAGGATTATCAGAAACTATGTTGAAAAACTATACTCCAACAAAATGGAAAACCTAGAAAAAATTGACAGGTTTCTAGACATGTACAACCTTCCTAAGTTGAATCAAGAAGATATAGAAAATTTAAACCGACCAATAGCAATCAAAGAGATTGAAGTAGCAATAAAGAGCCTACCATAAAAAAAAAGCCCAGGACCAGATGTTTTTGTTTTTTCTTTTTTGCGATACTAGAGATTGAGCCCAGGGGCATTCTACCTCCAAGCTATACCCCCAGCCCTATTTTTTGTTGTTTATTTTGAAACGGTCTCACTAAGTTGTGGAGGGCCTTACTAAGTAGCTGAGGCTGGCCAAAACCTCCAGTCTCAGCCTCCCAAGTATTGGGATTACAGGCATGCACCACCATGCCTGGCAGGACCAGATGGTTTCCCAGGTGAATTTTATAAAACCTTTCTAGAGGAACTAATCCCAATACTCCTCAATCTATTCCATGAAACAGAAAGAAACGGGACTCTCCCAAATACATTCTATGAGGCCAACATCACATTAATACCAAAACCAAATAAAGACAGTTCAAGAAAAGAAAACTACAGGCCTATATCATTGATGGACTTTGACACAAAACTTCTAAACAAAATACTAGCAACGCACATTCAAAACCACATCAAGAAAATCATACACCATGACCAAGTCGGATTCATCCCAGGGTTGCAAGGCTGGTTCAACATACGAAAAACAATCCATGTAATCCACCACATAAACAAAACTAAAGATAAAAATTACATGATCATTTCAATAGACACTAAAAAAGCATTTGACCAAATCCAACACCCATTCATGATAAAAACACTGCAGAGAATCGGAATAGAAGGAACAGACCTCAACATCACAATAGGCCCACAGCCAACATCATATTGAATGGGGAAAAACTATGAGAGTTCCCCTTAAAAACAGGAACAAGACAAGGATGTCTACTACCACCACTCCTTTTCAATATAGTACTAGAAACTCTAGCCAGAGCAATAAGGCAGGAGAAGGAAATCAAAGGAGTGCAAATAGGAAAAGAAGAAATGAAACTATATTTGCAGATGACATGATATTATACTTAGAAGACCCAACAAACTCAACCAAAAGGCTTATAGAACTGACCAACAAATTCAGCAAAGTGTCTGGATACAAAATCAATCTTAAAAAAATCAGAAGCTTTTATATATGCCAAACATAAATCCACTGAAAAAGAAATCCAGAAAACATTTCCACTCATGAGACCCCCCAAAACAACAAAATACTTAGGAATAAACCTAACCAAGGAGGTAAAAGGTGTTTACAAGGAAAATTATAAAACACTGAAAAAAGAAATTGAAGAAGACCTTAGAAGATGGAAAGATCTCCATGCTCTTGGATAGGCAGAATAAATATCATCAAAATGGCCCTTCTTCCAAAAGTGATCTACAGATTCAATGCAATACCCACTAAATTATCAAGGTCCTTCTTCACAGACATAGAAAAATCAGTCCTTAAGTTCATTTGGAACAACAAAAAACCCAGAATAGCCAAAGTAGTTCTCAGCAACAAGAACCATGCAGGAGGCATCACAATACCTGACTTCAAACTGTACTACAGAGCCATAGTAATAAAAACAGCATGGTATTGGAACAAAAGCAGACACATAGACCAATGGAGCAGAATAGAAGATTCAGCAATAAATCTTCACACTTACAGCCAATTGATTTTTGACAAAGGAGCCAAAAACATACACTGGAAAAAAGATAGCCTCTTCAACAAGTGGTGTTGGTAAAACTGGTTAACCACATACAGAAAAATGGAAATAAACCCCAGTTTCTCACCCTGCACAAGAGTCAATTCAAGATGGATCAAAGACCTGGAAATTAGACCAGAGACCTTACACCTACTTGAAGAGGGCATAGGTCCAACTCTTCAACACATAGGCACAAGCAAAAACTTCCTCAATAAGACCCCAAAGGCACAAGAAGTTAAAAAGAGGATCAATACATGGGATTGCATTAAACCGAAGAGCTTCTGTGCAGCAAAGGAAATTATCAAGACCCTCAACAGAGAGCCGACAGAATGGGAGAAGATTTTTGCCAGCTACTCCTCTGACAGAGGACTAATATCTAGAATATACAGAGAACTCAAGAAACTCACCGCTTAAAAAAAACAAACAACCCAATCAAAAAGCGGGCAAGTGAACTAAATAGACACTTCACAGAAGCAGAAATACAATAAATGTATGAAAAAATGTTCAGCATCAGTAGCAATCAGAGAGATGCGAATCAAAACTACCCTGAGATTTCACCTAACCCCAATTAGAATGGCAATCATTAAAAACACAAACAATAACAAATGCTGGCGAGGATGTGGAGAAGTAGGAACTCTAATACACTGTTGGTGGGATTGCAAATTAGTGCAACCACTCTGGAAAACAGTGTGAGGATCCTCAGAAGACTGGGAATGAACCTACCATTTGACCCAGCTATACCACTTCTAGGCATCTACCCGAAAGAATGGAAACCAAACTGCCAGGCTAATGCATGTGTATCTATGTTTATAGCTGCACAATTCACAATTGCTGAACTATGGAACCAGCCGAGATGTCCATCAACAGATGAATGGATCACAAAACTATGGGATATGTACACAATGGAAAATTATGTAGCCATAAAGAACAACAAAATTACATCATTTGCAGGGAAATGGATGGAACTAGAGAACATTATGCTAAGTGAGATTAATCAGTCCCAAAAATGAAAAGTCAGATGCTCTCCCCAATATGTGGAAGCTAGGGAGAATAGGGCATAGGAGGGACTCCAGACAAAGATGGAGAAAACCTTAGATGAGTAAAGAAGGCGACCTAACTGAGGGAGATGGGAGGGGGGAAGAGGGAAACACCCTAATGCACAGGATGTACATACATAAACTTATCAAAGTCAACTACTATGCTGAGCAAGAGAAGGAGGGAAGGGGGAGGGAATGGGGGTGGGAA
>PVJS01034182.1:0-21720 GCA_004027185.1 Glis glis | reverse complement strand
CCCTATTCCTTCCTAACAGTGATCTTTTTTTTTTTTTTTGCGGTACTGGGGATTGAACCCCGGGACGTTCTACCTCCGTGATACACCCCCGGCCCTATTTTTTATACTTTATTTTGAAACTGGGTCTCACGAAGTTGCGGAGGGCCTCACTAGGTAGAGAGAGAGAGAGAGAGAGAGAGAGAATGACAGGGAGAGGGAGAGAGAGAGAGAGAGAGAGAGAGAGAGAGAGCTGAGGCTGGCCGCGAACTTGGATCCTCCGGTCTCTGCCTCCCAAAGTACTGGGATTACAAGCGTGCGCCACCACGCCCAGCTCTAACAGTGATCATTTTTCCAGCTACATGGACAAAAAGTATGGCACAGAATTTTAACAATATTTCTAGAATTTTAACAATATTTAACATTTTTATTTAAAAATAAGGTAAAAATTTAATGATATTTCCATGTTTGAAAAATAATCAAAGTACACAAATGTTTTCCCATATGATGATATTGAAAGGCAAAAGTGATTATATGATTCCACCAGACATTTATATTAGGTTCTGCCAATAGTCATTCATTCGACAAATACTTACTATGAAATAAATAATACAATGCTATGAATTTAACATCATTATCTCCTCTTCAAGTAACTATAAAATCAGAAACAGCCTGATAAATGGTAAACATTAGCAAACAGGGAACCAATAGACAGAATCCAGTCTTGGCTCTGGCTTTAACTTGAGATCACACAGCAAGTAAATTACTTCATCTCCCCCAGCTTCTGCAAATGAGCACCAAAGTATCATATGTTTGTTGAATGCTTTCGATTTACATGTATAGGTTTCCCTGTCCCGTGTGTGTGTTACCCAGGGGCATTCTACCTCCGAGCTACCCCCCCCCCCAGTCCCTTTTTATTTTTTGTTTTGAAAAAGGGTCTCGCTAGGTTGCTGAGAGTCTCACTAAATTGCTGATGCTGTCCTGGAACCTGTGATCTTCCTGTTTCAGCCTCCCAAGCACTGGAATTATAGGCATGTGTGTCCACGCCTGGCTCTGTCCCCCCCCCCTTTTTTATGTGGTACTGGGGATTGAACCCAGGGGCATTCTACCTCTGAGCTACACCCCCAACCCTATTTTTTATTCTTTATTTTGAAACAGGGTCTCACTGAGTTGCGGAGGGCCTCACTAAGTAGCTGAGGCTGGCCGTGAACTTGTGATCCTCCTGTCCTCCCAAGTACTGGGATTACAAGTGTGCACCACCATGCCCGGCTGAACTTCACTAATATTTTGAAGCTGGATGAGATTGGTTTTTATTACTTTACAGACGAGGACCCCAGACCTCAGTGATAAGGTAGTGATTACACTGAGACGTCCAGCCTGAAACCCTACACTTCTTCTCTCTACATTAGACCACCCCTAGCTACTTCATAAAATTGCTTGGAAAAATTACATACCTAGAAATGTTTTAGAAAGGCTACAGCATTACACAAATGAAAACTATATTATTTTGTTTGGAAGTTACCAGGAAAAAAATGTAGGTTTTACAGGGACTAAAGCCTTTTTGATGTACCTCTTTAAAAACACAAAAATATAGGTAAAGACTGGAAGGTGTCCATGCAAATGAGGGCCCCTGAAATCTAAGCTTCATTTAGTTTCAGGGTAAATTTGCCTCTGGATGTAACAGAAAAAAAATCAACAGCCAACCTAGTAAGATCAACAATCATTCTCCAAAACCTAACCACTGCCTTCTAAGTAGTATGAAAATAACATAATGTAGCCAGGCATGGTGGTACACGCCTGTAATCCCAGTGCTTGGAGGCTGAGACAGGACAATCAAAGTTTCGAGGCCAGCCTTAGCAACTTAGCAAGACCCTGTTTCAAAATTAAAAATAATGAGGTGTGCCAGGCAAGGAGCTCGCTCACTCTTTCTCTCCCCCCCTCCCTCTCTCTACTTAGTGAGGCCCTCCGCAACTTAGTGAGACCCAGTTTCAAAATAAAGTATAAAAAATAGGGCCGGGGGTGTAGCACGGAGGTAGAACGCCCCTGGGTTCAATCCCCGGTACCACAAAATAAATAAATAAATAAATAAATAAATAAATAAATAAATAATGAGGTGTAAGATGGGGGTGTAGCTCAGAGGTAGAATGCCCGTGGGGTTAATCCCCAGTACCAACAAAACAAAACAAAACAAGAACATGGTGGATATAGGGCAAATACATATCCTTGGTCTCTATTTCCTTTCATTCATTCACAATAATCCATATGACAAAACCTCTCAGTTAGAAATAATCTTTGCCATATCTTTATTAGGATCATAAGAACAAATTACCAACAAACAGCAAAAAGTGATGACAATGAAAGTAATACAAGAATTACTTTGCTAAAATAATCAAGCTAGAACATCACACCATACAATAATTGTTCTATACACACACAGATATAAATACACACACACTCATATTTACTCACAATTTGGCAAGCAAAGGATCTCATTAAAAAAAAAAAATTTTACCTCGTCTCCGCCCATAGCTCCTGGCTGCATGTAAACACAGAAGAAAACCATGGGTATTTGTATCAAAATGGTGGAATTTAGAAATTGAAAAAATATATTTACACAAACCTTTTCTAAGAATTCTCGGAATTATTAATCTGAAGATATGGTTCAATTTGACTACATACTATATTTTTTTAAAAAACCTTTATGAAAGTACAAGATAAATCACAATCTTAAAGAGAAATTCAATGGTATATGGCAGCCGCTAGAACAGAAACACTGGAGGCTCAAGTTTCATAAGTCTTGTAAGGATTTATTTTGGGGCCTATTATCTACATCAGATATAGATAAGAGTTTTTAAAAATTCTGATTTATAATTCTTCAGTGTACTTTATATTACCACCAGACATCACTCACAGAAAAAAAACATTCATTCTAAATAAAAATTGTAGCATATGGTGGTCATTCTGAATTTCTTACTATACATGCACACACATGCACATATCATGGATTCCCATGAAAAAATGTATAGAAATTTTAAATACAATTAGCTCTTGCTTTATAAAATGTGTTTCTGCAAAATTTTCAGTGAAGTTTATCTTGTTCTCTCCATTTACTTTCCACACCACATCACAGAAGGGAGAAAACAATATCTTTTACATCCATAAAATGAACTGAAAAAGTAGGAAGGGATTAAGGTACTGGGTCCATCCCAGGCCATTCTTGATAATAGAGGACTTCGAAGGCTTTCTTTTCCTTCAAAACTCAAGGCCCACAGATTGCACTGGTACAATGTGTAAGAGAGCTAGACTGTGGTATCATATATCACTAAGAGATCCTGTCATTGGAAATGATTTTGAGTGGAAAGTTGCTCAAATTTGAAACTCAGGTTCTATAAAAATAAATGGGAATTCCATTTAGTCTACTTTTTAAAAGCATGTCATAAAATTAGCTTACACTGAAAAAGAAGGATAATTTGGGGTTACAGTTGTAGTAGAAGATTAGTAAGCAGTAAACTCTGAAAATTCAGAATTTTCACCACACAGTTATAACACTTGGCCAATCTCATCTTCTACCACTTCCTACTTTTCTTCAGACATCACACTTGCCCTCAGCTCCCCCCTCTACCCTTTTCACTTTCCCACTACTCAAATATTAAAAAGAATGATCCAGTTGAAACTCTATTATTCCCTGACTCCTCCCATACTACAACCCTCAATGAAAAAAAATCTCTTCTGAATTTACATAGCTATTATTGTTTACATCATTTACAAAGGGGATGCATTCTAAAAAAAACAATCAAAGGGTATTTTGTATTTTTTATTATTTGGAACCTGGAATTTGTCTTCCCAAATCAAGTAAAAATGGTAGTTAGCCTCCTACTTTGACCTCCTCCCATAAAAAGCTTGCTTCCCCCATAATAATATGAATTTATACAGACATTTAAGAAGAGATAAAATAAGTTTTGATATCCTATTGCTTGCCTCTGTCCCTTCCTCTCATTCCCAATGATGCCATGCTGCCTGACACCCCACTGAAAAAATCTCTATTGAGACAGGAAATAAAATACTCTGTATTTCAAAATTACTATCTCTGTCCCAAACAATAAATTCTGGTTTTTTTCATCATCTCTGATTTCTGGCCAGATACTCAATGAAAGAGAATCTCATTCCAATATTAAGGTACAAATGACTCATAGGATCTTAGCACCCCTAAAGGATAAATGAGAATGCAGTTCACTCAAGTCTAAAATAGCCAAACACTCAGGTAATACAAAACACAAACTGAGCAGCTCCAGACAGGCTTGAGAGTGGGAAGGAGCATTCTGAACTGGGGAGAGAGGAAGAGTTGCAAAAGACCTACTTGGGAGTTTTAGTCAAAGCTTCCTTAAACAGTTCGTGGTTTTTATAGATTCACCTCTTTTTCAATTTCTGAGCCAGGACTATAAATTAATTCATGACAGCCTGGGACTCTGGTATCAGGGAGGCAGGATGGAATATAGAGTAGTTAGCCAATTTCAATACTGATCTGATAGGCTCAGATTTGTCATTCATTGTAGAATTTAATTATGTGCTACTTTGGTCCTTATTTCAATATTTTATCTATGATCCCTATGGTGATGATTATTATAGCAGCTAAAATGTAATGAGTGTTTACTATTTGCCAGGAAGTCATATATGTTAATATCATTAATACACCACACAACTTTAATACATATGTATTCTTATTAGCCTTTTCTTTCAGAGAAGGAAAATGGAACATAGAAAAGTTAAATACTTGCTCCAAAATGACACAGGTAGGAAGTGCGGTATTTGGAATGAATCTAAGTAATCTAGCTCCAGTGTCTACACTTTTAACCACCTTGTAATACTGTTAAATTGCAGGGGGCAAAGTTCATATCTCTACTCCTTTTATATTGTCTAATACACTTGGCAGAATGGTCTATACCAAGTTGGTACTCAACAAATACAGCTTGTTAGCTGAACATACAATCAAGGGAGGGAGTAATATATGCCTTGATGGTCTTTCAAATGTAGGCCAACTCTAATGGCAGCTTAAAATCTGACCAAGCTGCTCATATGAGGATATTTTGCAGTAGTCTAGTTAGAGTGAAACTCTTTCCTTAGAGAGAGGTAATGAAATGAACATCAAGCAGAGGAATTTGGGAGTACATCCCCAGAGAGAGAGAATGAATATGAATGAATGAATGAATGAATGAATGAACGAATGAATGAATATGAATGATCCTGGGGCAAAATCAGTGCTCAAGAAAAGTGGGTTTTGACCATGTCCTGGAAAACCATAGTAAACATTACAAACACAAAGAGGTCTGTGAAAGTATTTTGCAAATTGTTACTTGCTAGGCTAGAGACATATACATTATTACTATCTTCCGAAAGGAAGAGATAAAGCAAATCTTTTTTTTTTTTTTTGGTACTGGGGGGTTGAACTCAGAGGCATTCTACCTCCAAGCTATACCCTCAAGTCTGATTTTTTATTTCTTATTTGGAAACAGGGTCTCACTAGGTTGCTAAAACCCTTGCTAAGTTGCCGAGGCTGGCTTTGAACCTGCGATCCTCCTGTCTCAGCCTCCCCAGCGTGGGATTACAAGCATGCGCCATCATGCCCGGCTAAAGCAAATATTTATTTTTTGGTACTGGGGTTTGAACTCAGGGGCATTATACCTCTAAGCTACATCCCCAGCCCTATTTTATCTTTACTTACAAACAGGGTCTCCCTCGGTTGATGAGTCTCACTACTTGCTGAGGCTGTCCTCGATCTTGTCATCCTTCTGTCTCAGCCTCCCAAATACTAGGATTACAGGGGTGCACCACCATGCCCAGCAATAAAGCAAATCTTTTAGGGAAGAATTAAGGTAGAGTGGGTATTTTCTTAGGCTCTTAACTGTGCTTTTCGTTCTAAGATATCTTTCCACTCCCTCCCTTGCTTTCTCTCTTCTGGTCCCCCATAGTGGGTACTACTCAATGCTCCAGGAATTCTACTTGAAGCCAGTGACCAGCTGTTAATAAAAGCTAGTCCCTGCCCCTTTAAAGCATATTAAAGAGAAACACCAACATTAAATAGTTAATTACATTCCACATATGAGTGAAATCATGGAATATTTGTCTTTCTGTGTCCGGCTTACTCCATTTAACATAATGTCTTCCAGATTCACTCATGGTGTTGCAAATGACAGAATTCCATTGTACACATATTTTTTATCCATTTATCTACTGATGGACTTTTATGTTGATTCCATATCTTGGCTATTGTGAAAGGTGCTGCAATAAACATGGGAGTGCAGATATCCTTTGGACAAACTGATTTCCTTTCCTTTGGATATAGACCCAGTAGAGAGATTGCTGGGTCATATGTAGTTTTCTTTTTCTTTTTTTTTTTTTTTGAGGTACTGGGGATTGAACCCAGGGGCATTCTACCTCCCCCAGCCCTATTTTTAATTTTGAAACAGGGTCTCACTAAGTTGCTGAGGCTGGCCTGGAACCCGAGATCCTCCTGTCTCAGCCTCCACATACTGGGATTACAGACATGTGCCACCACACCCGGCTTGTATGTCTTCTTTTTTTTTTGCGGTACCAGGGATTGAACGCAGGGGCGTTCTACCTCTGCGCTATGCCCCCGGCCCTATTTTTTATACTTTATTTTGAAACCAGGTCTCACGAAGTTGTGGAGGGCCTCACTAAGGAGAGAGAGAGAGAGAGACAGCGAGAGAGCTGAGGCTGGCCGTGAACCCGGATCCTCCGATGTCTTCTTATTAGAAATGTTGAATAACACTTTCTGTCAATTTTTCAATTGGTTTATTTTTTTTGTTCTTTTTGGGTTTTGGCTTTTTGTTTTGTTTTGCTATGTGTTGAATTCTTAACATATTCGGGTGAAAACCCCTTGTCAAATGTACAGGTTGTACGTATTTTCTCTATGTTGTAGGCTCTCTCTTCACTCTGTTCACTGTTTCCTTCGCTATGCAGGTGTTATTGCACAGTAGGTTGACCACAGTTAACAATATTGTATTGTATATTTCAAAATAGCTAGATGAGAAGATTTTGAATGTTCTGACCACAAAGGAATGATAAATGTTTGAGGAGCTAGATATGCTAATAATCCTGATTTGATTATTATACAATGTATACATGTATTGAAACATCACAGTATACCCTATAAATATGTACAATTATTATGTACATATTAATTAAAAGAAATTAAGAGTTTTGTTTTTCTAGTCATAAATATCAGAGAAAAAGATGAATTTCTTAAAATATTTTTATGTTGTTCTTTGTTGAGTTATAGTTGGTATTATGAGATAGAGCTCTATCTTCAACTTTAAAATGCTTAAAAGTTAAACTGTGAGATTAACTTACTGTGAGATTAACTATACTGGTAATTAACTTTTTAAAAAGTTAATTACCAGTATAGTGAGTGCTCTAAACAGGAAGTCTAAGGTCATACCACCTACTTGAGTGGAGAGACCAATCAGGGAAGTCCACAGGGAAAACTAAGTAACTTTTCAGTTTCCCGAATCTTTATTATTGGGTTGAAACGACCCAACTCCTATCCCTTGAGACATATTCACATACACACAAGATATTTCTTCCAAAATCTAATAAAGTCAGCCAAGTATATTTCAAACTTGGGTTATTTACAATATTCAATATCAGGTCATGTAGACCAGGTTGACTATTTTTCAGGAAAAGAATATATAAGTGAATAATAACAGAAACACTACTTTCCCAAAGACACTGAATTTGCAATGTTTATGTTAAAGTTGAAAAAAAATAATGCAACCACTCTTAACAATTAAGCATTTAAAGCAAAAGGTACCAACCTCAATCTGGAGGCAGGTGGTTCCTGGCTCCATCACATCACCCTCACCCTGGCCAATCGACATAGCCCCTCCCCTTTTATTTTTTTTTGAGGTACTGGGGATTGAACCCAGGGGCATTCTATCTCTGAGCTACACCCTCAGCCCTATTTTGTTTTTTATTTTGAAACAGGGTCTCACTAAGGTGCAGAGAGCCTCGCTAAGTTGCTGAGGCTGGCCACAAACCTGAGATCCTCCTGTGTTAGCCTCCCAAGTACTGAGATTACAGGCATGTACTACCACGCCTGGGTTCACACAGCCTCTTGATCTCAGCTTTCCCTACTGTAAAATGAGGTCAAAACGAACTAAACAGAACTATCTGGTAGGTCCCTTACCACGTTTATGTATAACATCCATACAAAATAGTTTCGAACTTGAGTATTTTAAAGTCACAGAACATATATCTCTACGATTTTTCACTTTTTTTGGTGTGTGTGTGGTACTGGGGATGGAACCCAGGGGCATTCTACCTCTGAGATACACCCCCAGTCCTATTTTATTCTTTTATTTTGAAACAAGGTCTTACTAAGTTGCGGAGGGCCTCATTAAGTTGCTGAGGCTGGTCAAGAACCTGAGATTCTCCTGTCTCAGCTTCCCAAGTACTGGGATTACAAGTGTGCACCACCAGGCCTGGCTTATTTTTCACTTTTAATTGGGCATCATTTACAATGTATTCATATCACAACTGTATATTAATTTTACTTCTAAATCTGTTCAGATGGAAGGAGCAGCTCTGGATCTTGTCTTGGAAATCTCAAAGAATCTCAAAATAATTCCTTCACTATCTTATTATACTGCCAAGAAATTATTTACTTATATCCACACACAGTGAAGAAAACAATGTGCTTTTCAAATTTTGGAAAATTCCACTTGGAATTCTAGCAAAGCTGGCTCTATTCCCATTCTGGCATAAACGCATCACGCGCTCGGCTCCCTCTCTGCCACTTCCTCTCAGCTGAGCCTCTCCCCAAGGAGTTCACACTCAGCAAAGCATGAAAGGGAGGGGGCAGAGGCAACTGCAGCCACACGGGAGTCAGACCAACACAAACAGTCATACCAATACCCACTCATACCCTTTCATGTCTCATCTTCTGATTTGACAAATGCACTGGCAGCCCGCAGTTCAAAGAGAAATAGAAGCAAAACCTTCCAAAAATATTTTCAAGGTATTAGAGTAAGAGGAAAAATGTGAAAGATAGCATAAACTAAAGTTCCAGCTTTCTTTGTGCATCAGCTATGTGTAAGTTGTTTAACAATCAATGACCTCAGTTTCTCAAGTAGGTGAACATCTTTTTAGGTATTTGTGCGTTATGTGTGTAGGGGCACATGTACTGCTGGGATCAAACCCAGGGCCTCACACATGTTAGGCAAGTACTCTACCACTAAGCTGAACCCCCCCAGCCTTTGTTTGTTGTACTGGGGATTGAACCCAGGGGCAGTCTACCTTCCAGCTATACCCCCAAACCCTATTTTATTTTTAATTTTGAGACAGGGTCTCACTAAGTTGCTAAGAGTCTTGCTATGTTGCTAAGGCTGTCCTCGAACCTGCAATACTCCTGTCTCATCCTCCCCAGTACTGGCATGTGCCACCATGCCTGACTTTTTGTGTGTGTGTGGTTCTGGGGATTGAACCCAGGGGCTTTCTACCTCTGAGCTACACTCCCAGACCTGTTTTTATTCTTATTTTGAAACAGGGTCTTACTAGGTTGATGAGAGTCTCACTACTTGCTGAGGCTGTCCTTGAACCTGTGATTCTCCTGTCTCAGGCTCCCAAGTACTGGGATTACAAGGGTGCGCCACCACGCCCGAGTTTTTTTTTTTTTTTAAGATTAAAATTTTGCCGGGCTTGGGAGGTGGAGACAGGAGGATCCGGGTTTGAGGCTAGCCTCAGCTACTTAGTGAGATCCTCCGCAACTTAGTGAGATCCTGTTTCAAAACTAAAGAATAAAAAATAGGACTGGGGGTGGAGCTCGGAGGTAGAATGCCCCTGGGTTCAATCCCCAGTACCGCAAAAAAAAAAAAAAAGATATTAAAATTTTAGTTGGGCACAGTGGTGCATGCCTGTAATCCCAGTACTTGGGAGGCTGAGACAGGAGGATCACAAGTTCAAGGCAAGCGTGTATCAACTTAGTGAGACCCTCTTTCAAAATAAAAATAAAAATAAGGGCTGGGAGTGTAGCTTGGTGTTAGAGTGCCCCTGGGTTCAATTTCCAGTACCACAAAAAAATATTTTAAGTCTTCAAATCATCCAGGTTTTATTCTCGAACTATTTAATTTGTAAATATTTTAGATACTTTGATAAAGAAGAATGAGGGTAAACAGAGAGATGAAGAGTCAGAGAGAAAGTGGTACTTCAGATTTCTTATTCAATTCTTATAACTTGGAATAAACTCTAATTACAACCTGAAAGATCTCAGAAAAAAATGTCATGCAAAACTTTTCATGGAAATAATATTGAACTTCTGTTACTTGTAAAGTTACTGTCTTTAAAAAAAGTCTCTCTTTGGCAATATCTTCTATTAAATAGGACAATACCTCCCATTTCCCAAATGTAGCCGTAATAATATTATGTGTATGTGCCTTACCTCATCTGAATCTTACAAAAACAATGAAGTAGTTTAAGTATCATAACTGCCCACTTTGAGACTTTTAAACTGGCTTAAGGAGATTCAGAGACTTGCTCCACTAGATGCCATCCTTATCACATGATTCCTTCAAGGTCTAATCCCTCACTTTGCTCTCTAAAAAACAAAGAGGACAACATGACTTCAAAAGCTCCTATCTTAAAACTGCCGTATTTTCTGTTGTTGTAGATTATTTACACTTTCTAGATTTTTTTTTTTGGTGTGTGTGTAGTGGGGGGAGGATATAACTGGGGATTGAACCTAGGGGTGTTCTACCTCTGAATTACACCTCCAGCCATATTTTATTTTTTATTTTGAAACAGGGTCTTATTTATTTTGAAAGTACAGGATTACAGGTATGGGCCACCACACCAGGCTCACTTTCTGGTATTTTATATTAATAGAATCATCTATTTTTTTTCAGTATTGGGGATTGAACCCAGGGGCATTCTACCTCTGAGATACATCCCAAGCCCTATTTTTTATTATTTAATTTGAAACAGGGTCTCACTAAGTTGCGGAGGGCCTCACTATGTAGCTGAGGCTGGCCACAAACCTGCGATCCTCCTGTCTCAGCCTCCCAAGTACGGGGATTACAAGTGTGCACCACCACACCCGGTTAGAATCATCTTCTATGTACTTTTTTATCTATTTTAACTCAGCATAACTTTAATTGTCATTAATATTGTTGCATATAATAATAGTTCATTCCTTTTTATTGCTGAATAGTATTTCGCTGCATGGATATACCACAATTTGTTAAATCATTCTCCAGTTGAGGGACATTTACATTATTTACCTTTTGGGGCTGTTAAAAATAATGCCAACATCACAAGAGATGTAACAACTGGGAAGGGGCAATAGGCCCCAAAGAAAATGTATGTTCCCAAATCAGATGACAGGTAGAAAGTATCTCATTCAGAGAAAAAGGTTCACACAAAACCAGATGGGAATGTATCCCAGTATAGACACTCTAGCCTACAATGACTTACAGGTGTGCTCCCTTAAATTCTATCAGGAAAACATCTATCAAAATATAACCAATGTAAGATACACTCATATTTTGGAAATCTAATATGCAAAGAAAAGGAGATCTTAAAAAAACAGCAATAAAGCTGATGCAAACAGTTACCGCAGCTTGCATGGACTTTATCTGCAAATGAGGCACTATGCTAAGTTTTTAAAGATTTATATATAGCCACTATAGTGATTGTTATCTCCATGTTACAGTTGAAGAAACCAGAGGCAAAGCCGAGTCCAGAATGTGGCCCTCAGGTTTTATAGCCGGTGAGAGGTAGGATCAGATCTGCCTGACTCCAGACAATGCTTTCTCAAGGCTAAGCTAATTGATTACAAGTGGCCCATGCAGGTAATCCCAGTACTTGGGAGGCTGAGATAGTAGGATTGCAGATTTGAGACCAGACTTGGCAACTTAATGAGGCCCTTAGCAATTTAGTGAGACCATGTTTCAAAATGAAAAATAAAATATGGCTGGGGTGTAGCCCAGAGGTAGAGCACCCCTGGGTTCTGTCCTCAGAACAAAAAACAAAAAACAAAACACAAAAACACAAGCTACTATTAGTGCTAGAAAAATGTGGCTAATAGAACTACTACTACATATGTAGTAGAAGCATTTCCAGCAGCATCCTTCCTTTTTGTTTTACAGTAGAAAAACTAAAAATATTCTATGCAAACTTCTAGGGTAAAGAAGAAGAAAGGCAATGGCTAAAATTATTAGAAAGATAAGAGAAATATATTACTGTTTCAGTGGTAGGAGAACTAACTAACAACTAACATTGTTTCAGAACTAACTTTATTTTGGAAATACATGACAAGCCTGACTCACATTTCCTTTTTACAAAAATTTAAGCACTGTCTCAATTCCTCCCAGTTTTCTTAGCTAGTCCCTTCTTTCCTGAAAAAAATAGTTCAACTTCAATCTAGTCCCTTCCAATAATCACAAATTCTGAATTACCGAAGTTTTAGTGCTCTGTGGCTTCATCTCAATTATTCCTACATGTAAGTGGAGGGAAAGGAAGGAGGACAGTATCCAGTCATAGGACAAGAACTGTTGGGCCAACAAATGATAAGGCAGAGAAGGGAAAACAAAAATGCACAGGTGTGTTTCTGCCTGTGCCACATGTATGTCACTAGATGCACTGGGCTCAACTATACAGAAGGGAAGAACATCTTCACCACAGCAAATTAGCCAAAGCCTGCGGATCCTGTAAGAGCCTCCCAAGGAAGACTATGATCATCTCATGTTGGAGCCAACTTTGAAAGAGAATTGATGGTAAATAATGCCAGTGACAAATGCTGGCTGCTTTATGGTTTTATTTCAGGAGCCAACAGGATTCTTGAACCGTGGGGAGCACCCACAGTACCATATGAAGACTGATTCACTTTCCCATCTGCCATCATGTTGCAACTACGCACAGCTCATCAACACTGGATATAGATATCAGCAAAATGACCCTTCTGGCACTTCAAAAAAATATCACGGCATCACAGAGTCTACATGCTGAAAGCAGGCATTAAGATTACCTAATCAATCCCCTTCTCTCAGAGATGAGGAAATTGAGGCTAAAAGGGTGATTTAAGCAATATGTACAAAGTGGAAAGCACTTATATGCAATCTCTTATTTAAAAGCAGAGAATTAAAGAAAATCAAATCAAAGATAATCAAAACCTTTTAAAAAGAAAAATGTCTTTTAGCTTCATTTTTTACATAAAAAGTCACAAATTATACCCTCTCCCTCCTGCAGAAGAAGACTCACATCATGTCAAATTAGGTCTTTTCTTGGATTCACACTAATTGCTTCAGGCAGACACACTACCATACTGTTCTTTTATAGTCAACTCGAAATCCCACCATCTAACTGAAGTCTTTTCACAATTAATTATTGCTGAAGCTCAGCAAGTATGTTTATTAATTCCCATCCCAATAGAAAAAAATTAGAGGTAGCAAAATCTAAATGTAAAGTGAACTTTACATTTAGAGGTCATTTAAATCTAAAATGACCTTTGTTTTAGAAATTGAAAAATGAGAGGAAGATACTAGGGAATTTTTATCATATCTAAGACCCTCCCAAAGGAGAAGAAACTAGCAATACAGGGGAAAAAATGCCCAGAATGGATTAGGACCTGCATCACCAAGTGCTGCCAGTGGTTCTCAGCAGTGATCACTGGTAAGGAGGCTGCATGTCAAAACCAAGGAAACATGGGATGTATCTTGGAGAGAGCCTAAAATCTGTCTTAAGGAACACCAATGGCATTTCAACATCTTTACTCAATCAAAAGGAAAAGGGATAATATTGTACATGATCCTAGATTTACCCAGTATTTCTCCCATGTGTAGCAGAGTCAACTTGTATATCTGGGAGAATGAGATGGGATAATCTGATATCAGTCACCTGATAGAGGAGAACATTTCAATCCTGAGATATCCAGTGACTTGTATAGGTCCTTCTGACAACCATGTCCACCCAGAGACTGTTCTGCAAAGGTGTGTGTGTGTGTGTGTGTGTGTGACTAAGGACTGAACCCAGGGGCATTCTACCTATGATTTACACCCCCATCCCTATTTTATTTTTATTTCTTGCTAGGTTGAAGAGAGTCTCAATAGTTGCTGAGGCTCTCCTTGAACCTGCAATCCTGCTGTCTCAGTCTCCCAAGTAGCGGGATTACAGGCATGCACCACCATGCCCGGCTCCTGCAAAGCTATTTGATCTACAGACAATAGGAAGGAGACTTGTGCTCTCTGGATATTTCCTCCAGTGTTAATTAATCCAGTGACTTTCTGGTTAATAACTTTTGTTGCTGTAGAACTTAATCCAACAATTATACTGGCAAAACCATTTCTAACCTGCAAAGATAATGACACCTATGCCATGCAAATTTCACTAATGGGATACCCCTAGATGTTCAGCTTGAAATACCTGTTAGCTACTTACCACAATGAGAAAATTATGAGTTATGTATCAATTATTTTATTTATTCATTCTCATTCTCTACACTACTCTTCCTCCATTATCCCGCTCTAATGATATAGAGCAGGAGTTGGCAAACATTTTCTGTAAATGGCCAGACAGTAGATAGTTTTAGGCTTTGTGGGTTCTGCCTTTGTAACACAAGAGTAGCCATATACCATCCACAAATGAATGGGTGTGGCTATGTTTTAATAAGACTTTATTTACAAAAAGAGGCATTAAGCCAGATTTGGCTTGCAGGGCTGTACTATGCTAACCCTGGCATAGAGTAAAAATTTTCAAGTCATGAATGGGACTTCATAATACACAGATTTCTGGGCCTCATCCTTCAAGTTTCTGATTGGGTAGGTCTATAGAAGGGCCTGAAATTTTGCAATTTAATCAAGTTTCCAAGGAACACTGCTGCTGATGATCCAGGGACTGCACTCTGAGAACCATTGGTATAGAATAATGGCCAATACTACATTCAGTGAAAGGCTGAAATGTAATAAACAGTTGATTAAGAAAAGTGCAAACCACATGTTGCAAACTTGATTGCTAATTTTATAGAATATTTCATATGAGGACTTACTGTTAAGTGCCATAATATTATCTGTTCCTGGATGGTGGAAATTTATTCCCATGCGTCCTACAAAATAAAATAATTTTGTTTTAAGCACAAAGAAAAGAATGCTCAGTGCAATCATTTCAAATACATTGAAAAGCATAAACATTACAAAAAGCTAAAATAGATTAGTCTATAACAATGCTATCACAGAACAAAGCAGTCACAAATTTTTAAATCAAATCAAAAACATACACAAGAAAAGTTTTTTAAAAAAGCCAAAGTCTCAACACAAACAAAATACAACAAAACAAAAAAGAAGCTTCCATTGTCATAGTCTAAAATTTACACATCTCTGACGTTCCAATTTAAACATGCCAATTCCCTGGATTAAGCATTTTATTTAAACAACCATTCATATTGCCTTTCAAATTAAAGCAGCAAACAAATTCAAAGAAGTATATAAACTTAAAGCTTGGAGAAAATAAAAAGATACAGGTTTCATAATGGCTCAAAAATGCAACATAATTATTAGAATGGCCACTGGAAGAAAGTTGGTAATATTTATGTAAGATATAGTGTGTGGGGGGATGACTGGCCTAAAAATCTAGAGTTCCTATGCTGTTCCTACCACTGACGAGTTTTGTGACCTTGAGCATAATGCTAACGTCCAGACCTTTATTCTTATGTCTATAAGAGGAGTTGGACACTTGTGCCCACACTGGCCAGCTTCCTGGTTTTGTATGCCTCTGAGCTAAGAATCATTTTTATATTCTTAAAAGGTTGCAAAACCAAATAAAACAAAAATTTGTATGTGACAGAGGCCATGTGGCCTGTAAAACCTAAAATACTTACTCTTTAGCCCTTCCCAAAGTTTGGCAGCCCCTGGTCTATAAGAGGACAAGCTGGAATCAGATGTTTCAACTAATGTCCCCGGGGGTAAGAGTGAAAGATGTGGACTTTTTTTTTTTTTTTTTGCGGTTCTGGGGGTTGAACCCAGGGGCATTCTACCTCTGAGCTATACCCCCAGCCCTATTTTTTTATTCTTTATTTTTGAAACAGGGTCTCACTAAGTTGCAGAGGGCCTCACTAAGTAGCTGAGGCTGGCTGCGAACCGAACCCGGATCCTCTGGTCTCAGCCTCCCAAGTACTGGGATTACAAGCATGTGCCACCACGCCCGGCTCTTTCTTTTTTTTTTTTTTTTTGTGGTAGGGATTGAACCCAGGGGCGTTCTACTTCTGAGCTATACCCTCAGCCCTACTTTACTTTTTTAGTTTGAAACAGGGCCTCACTAAGTTGTGGAGGGCCTCTATGTTGCTGAGGTTGGCTATGAACCTACGATCCTCCTGTCTCAGCCTTCCAAGTACTGGGATTACAGGTGTGCGCCACCATGCCCGGCTCTTTAATTTCTTAAAGACCCTCATGTCGTGATAATTTGCAAAAGGTCATTTCATGTAGTGTAGCTCAATGGTAGAGCATTTGCCTAACACAGGCAAGGCCCTGGGTTCAACACCAGCCCCGTCCCCTAAAAGAAAAACAAAAAACAAAACCCGACACCCTCAAAAGTATATCACTTCTACTGATATGTGTGTTAAGAATGGGAAAATATGGTGGTGCAAGCCCATAATGCCAATACTCGGGAGGCTGAGACAGGAGGATCACAGGTTCAAGGCCTGCTTAGCACCCAGCCTCGGCAACTAAGGGAGGCCCTCAGTAACTTAGTGAGACCCTGTTTCAAAATAAAAAAATAAAATAGGGATGCTGGTGTAGCTTGGAGGTAGAACACCCCTGGGTTGAATCCCCAGTACCATAAAAAAAAATGAATAGGAAAATTATCATTCTAATGAAACTGCTCTAGTATACCATTAAGCATCATAGGAATTTCAATCAAAACTATTTGTTTTTATTATTTTAAACCTTATTAGGACAAAAATAATACATCTGTCTCTAGTTTTGTGTAAACTATTTTGCTAGCATTTATAATGTATTAAAATTTTTCAGGCCGGGCATGGTGGCGCATGCTTGTAATCCCAGTACTTGGGAGGCGGAGACCGGAGGATCCGGGTTCGCGGTCAGCCTCAGCTACTTAACTTAACTTAGTGAGGCCCTCCACAACTTCGTGAGACCTGGTTTCAAAATAAAGGATAAAAAATAGGGCTGGGGGTGTAGCTTGGAGGTAGAATGCCCCTAGGTTCAATCCCCAGTACCACAAAAAAAACTTTTTTTTTCAGAATATATTATGTTTTATATAGAAAAAACTGCCTATTTTATTTTTATAGATTTTATAGAACTTTCCATATTTAATAGAAACTAATATAAGGAGTTTCAAAAAGGACCCATTGTTTGAAGACACTGTTAATGTAACTATATATGTAATTGCTCCATGTCCCTTATTATCTGTTTTTTCAGGGTTGTTTGTTTTGCAGTACTGGGGGTGGAACCCAGGGACATTCTACCACTGAGCTATATCCCGGGTCTTTTTCATTTTACTTTTTGTTTTGAGCTAGGGTCTCACTAAGTTGCCAAGGCTGGCCTCAAACTTGTGATCCACCTGCCTAAACCTCCTGAGTACTGAGATTACAGCCTTGCACAACCACCCCCCAAAACCTTATCATGTTTTTCAAATTCCCAAGTCATCTTAGAGTCCCTGGAAATTGTAGTTCATGAATCTGCAATGAGTGGTATTTCCTATCATCACTTTGATCAGAAACTATTATAGAGACATTTGTCACCAGAACAAGGCTTTGACTCAGTAAGGAGAATTTATATTCTGGCTTCAATTAGCTATATCAATGTTCTCTCCTTCACTATTTCCAGATAATCAAGACCATATAGGATTCCTAACTACCAAAAACTAATATCCACGAAAACTAGACCTGATTTAGATGAGTATGTGGTTCTAAAAAGCTAACTAAGAGCCGGGTGTGGTGGTACACACCTGTAATCCCAGTACTTGAGAAGCTAAGACAGGAGGATCAGAATTTAGTGAGACCCTGTTTCAAAATAAATAAATAAAATAGGGCTGGGGGTGTAGCTCAGAGTTAGAGCACCCCTGGGTTCAATATCCAGCACCCCCACACACACAAAAGAGCTATGTTCCTTAATATTACTAGAATAATAAAGGGTTATTGAGAAATCAAGTAAGCTCCAATTTAGTTGATCCTCATTCACTCTCTTCTATTTCCTTTGTCTATGTTTGCAGGAAAAAATTATGTCATTTATTGCCACTACATCAAATAACAGGGTTTGTATGTTTCTTCTAATTAGATGCATTTTTTGTTTGTTTTGGTAAAATCACTTATGGGCTGGGGGTGTAGCTCAGTGGTTGAGCACTTAGTGTGTATAAGGCCCTGGGTTCGAACCCCAGCACTGCAATAACAAACAAACAAATAAATAAATAAAATCACTTATGGCTTTACCACTTCAAAAATTGATATTTAGACCATAAAATGCAATATAGTTGCATTGGAGAAAAACAGACACTATGGACCGGGCGTGGTGGTGCACACTTGTAATCCCAGTACTTGGGAGGCTGAGACCAGAGGATCCAGGTTCGCGGTCAGCCTCAGCTACTTAGTGAGGTCCTCCACAACTTAGTGAGACCCTGTTTCAAAATAAAGAATAAAAAATAGGGCTGGGGGTGTAGCTCGGAGGTAGAATGTCCCTGGGTTCAATCCCCAGTACCAAAAAAAAAAAAAGGCAAAATGAAGAAAATAAGATCACCAAAGATGAGCAGTTATCATTTTGACTTATATTCTTCCAGTATATGTGTGAAGCTTTCTTTTCTAAGACTGAAATAATTTCATAACTTTTTTATTAATGTGTGTGTCTTAATTTTTACAGTTATTAATGGATTTCAAAGGAGAGAGAAAATATGTAACAGCAAAAGAAAAACTGACTCCAAATTCAGATGAGGCCATTTCTTTTTTCTTTCTTTTGTCCAACAAATACTGCTGTTTAATCAGCTGTGAAAATAGAATCGAGTGTGTGACATCTGGTGATTTTTGTTAATGCAGTCTGGTGCTGCCAGTGTGACATTTTGTCACCTGTCCATGGTCTGCTATTTTTAAATTGTTCTTGTCAGCTAGCTATCTTTTAAGTATAGTGTAAAATATAAGGTTTCAAAAACTGGAAGGCATACTTGGTTTTACTGAGTTAAATTATGCTGTGGAAATCTGAGACTGTCCCACTCTGCCCACTGCCGCAGGACCTGATAAATACAGGTTAGAGGGAATGGGGCAAAAGGTTAGAGAATTGGGTTACCTATGGGTATTTAAACTATAAAAATCGCAGTTCCATAAGCTCATTCCACATTTATATTAAAAAAATCTAGTTATAAAACTCATTGTTATTCAAAGTTTCAGAGTCCTACTAAACCCATACTTTGATGCATCCAAAGTAATAACTGGAATTTTAAATTCACAATTAATTATGAAATTCATTTTAAATTCATAATTATGAAATCCATATTAATTATGATAATACATTCACCTCTGCAATATAAGATAGGGAACACCTGCTGTAACTTCCATACCTTCCTCTAATCACCCCCTTTACTTAAAATTTCAGAGAGTTTCACATGACAGAATGTTGGTTCTGTGTTCCAGAAAGGGTTAGAAAGTAAAATGCATATTCCACTGGATTTTATTTCCCACCAATTTTCTCTATAAAGTTGGAGATACATTTCATTAAAAACATATCCATAAGATATAATATATACAGTAAAATGTTTTTAAATCCTTTTTAAGGAAATAAAATTTTGGTAATATAATATTCTAAAAATGTTCCAAATCACTAATAAGCAAAGCAATGAGCTCAGATCTGAGGTTGATTCTTAGTTTCTTCATGTATCAGTTATGGGTAATCTTCAGCAAGTTATTATTATTATTTTTTTTTTTTGAGACATGGTCTGTGTTGCCCAGCCTGATCTCAAACTCATGGGCTCAAGTGATTCCGCCACCCCAGCCTCCCAACATCACCATGCCTGGCTGTTTTCTCATTTAAAACTGTACTTCAGAACAATTAAATCATAATTTCTGAAGGTAGTATCCAGGCATAGTTTTTTTTTTCCTTTTATAACTGTCAGGTGATTAAAATGCAGCCAGGCATGGTGGCCCACCTATAGTCCCAGCTACTTGGGAGAAATAAGGATTACTTGAGCCCAGGAGTTTGAGGCTACCCTGGGCAACAGAGTGCAACTCTACCTAAAAAAAAAAAAATGTACAGAACAAAAACAATCACTTTTTGCTGACTTAGAACCTGTCCCCTAATAGTTTATACAATCTGCTAACTCTGAATGTGTGTGTGTGTGTGTGTGTGTGTGTGTGTGTGTGTATTGATGGGGATCAAATGAATTCAGCAAAGCTCTACCATTGAGCTATCTGGCCCATAGACTCTGCTAACTTTTATACAAGATGAATTGATTTGGGCTGAATGGAGGTAACACAGAAATAAAATTGAACCATGATTCAAGATGCAGAAGTAAAGAGAGTATATTTTTCTGGAACAACAAGTAAACAAAATGTAATGAAGATGCATTTTCTAAAACAAGAAGACCTCAAAATTCCATAAAAGGCAGACAATTTTTGTGGAAGCCTCTGTAATGCTAAATTTAAATTGTGCTGAATAAAAAAAAAACAGAGGAGTGGCGTTCATCCCTTCCAAATTTCTGTCAATTTAAATGGGTTAAAGCACAATTACTAGAATATAAGCTAGTTTTTCCTGACTCTTTCAGTATACCTTTGAAAAGCAAGCCCTTCAACATCAGTTCTCAACTGACACCTGCTTCTTTCATTTTTCACATCCCATGAATGATGAAGGAAGAGAAAACTCAAATACATGAAAATGCTGCATCAGGCACTACCACTAGTCAGCCAGACGGATTCTGTTTTATTTTGTTTTGTGTGGTACTGGGGATTGAACCCAGGGGCACTCTACCTCCGAGTGACACCCCAGCCTTATTTTATTTTTTATTTTGAAACAGGGTCTCACTAAGTTACAGAGGGTCTCACTAAGTTGCTGAGGCTGATTTTGAACCTGCAATCCTCCTGTCTCAGCCTCTGAAGTTCTGAGATTACAAGTGTGCACCACCACACCAGGCTTCTGATTTTAAGAGGGAGATTGCGCAGGATGAGGGAAAGTGATGCCTCCGTTTTGTTTTGTTTGCTAGATGGCTGCTATATTTTGCTTCCCCAGTCAGAGGATGGGATCTTGATTCCCAATAACACCTACTCAGCCAGTGTACTGTAGTTGGTATTTCCTTATTATTGTAACATAGGGACAGTATGATTACTCAATCCTAATGACCATGGGTTTTTAGGTCAGGAGACAGCTACAAGAAGGGTATAGGAATGAATCTTTTACCCTATCTTTTTGTTTTGTGTGTATGGTACTGGGGCTGGAACCCAGGGGCCTTCTACCTGCAGGCTACACCCCCAGACCTATTTTATTTGGAAACAGGGTCTCACTAAGTTGCTGAGAGCCTCACTAAGTTGCTGAGGCTGGCTTTGAACCTGTGATTCTCCTGTCTTAGCCTCCCAAGTACTGGAATTTCAAGCGTGTGCCACCACGCCCAGCTTACCCTATCTTTTTATTGTTATTTGTTGTTGTTATTGGGGATTGAACCTAGGGCCTTGTACATTCTAGGCAAGTGCTCTACCACTGAGCTACATCCCCAGCCCTTTCCCCCTAATTTTTTTTTTTTTTTTTTTTTTTTTTG
>PVJS01034181.1:0-21720 GCA_004027185.1 Glis glis | reverse complement strand
GGGGGGAGGGACACCAAGAGCTGTGTGCATGTATGTTAACACCAAACTGATACTCATTGTGATGTGAGACTACAATGCACCAATAAAAACATAAAAAATCACAAAAATAAACTTCACTCAAGTTATAAAAATAAATTTGTGCTTTAAGTTTTGTATTTATGGATAAACGAACCTCCCTAGGTATTATTGTATTTATTTCTGTTTCAAGATAAAATTTTAAACTATTTACAAATGTTTCTTAATGATCACAAAACTATCTTCCTAAGCTGCATTCTCTCCTCTTTGCCTTTCAGCACAGTGCCAGCTTCTGGTTCCTCTTCATCTCCATAATCTCTAAATTTTGTAGAACCCTGAATATCAAGTCCTTATAACTCTCCTTTTATGTACTTAAACCTACTTCCTTGGCTATCTCATAAATTTTTAGACCACCTAATCCTGACCAAAAAAAAAAAAAAACCCTACCTGCCCCTTGAATTCCAGGTTTCAACTGGTGATACTTAGTAGGCTAAGTTTCTCCAACAGAATGATTAGCAAAAATCATAAATTTAGGCAGGCATGGTGGCTCATGCTTGTAGTCCCAGTACTTGGGAGGCTGAGAGAGGAGGATTGCAGGTTTGAGACCAGCCTCAGAAAGTTAGGGAGGCCATCAGCAACTTACGCAGATCCTGTTTCAAAATAAAAAGTAAATTTGGGCTGGGGGTATGGCTCAGATATGGAATGCCCCTGGGTTCAATCCTCAGTACCACAATAAAAAAAAAATAAATAAATACATAAATAAATAAATATCATAAATTTATCAAAAGCAACATCCTAATATTTCCTTCAAATTATGCCCAGTCTTATCTACTTCGCAGCAACCTCCTCCTTCCAATTGCTTAGGCAAGACTTTTGGCAGTATCCTCGTGCTCTGTTTCCCTCCCACCACCCAGCCAATCTTTTAGCAAATCTTACTGGCTCTATCTACCAAATATATCCAGATTCAACCACTGCTCATCCTTTCCACCATGATTGCTTTGTTTTTGGCCACTCACACCTCTTGAACAGGTTAATTAATGGACCTTCCAGCTAAATTCCCTATTTCTACCTTGACTTTCCTATAGTTTATAATCCTTGACATAGCAAATATACTAGTTTACTTCTGTAGTTGAAACAAATTATCACAAAATTAATGGTTTAAAACAACAAGCTATTACCTCACAGTTTCTATAAATCAGAAGTACAAAAACAGCCGGGTATGGTAGCACACGCTTGTAATTCCAGTACTTGGGAGGCTGAGCCAGGAGGATCTCAGGTTCGTGGCCAGCCTCAGTAACTTAGTGAGGCCCTCTGTAACTTAGTGAGACCCTGTTTCAAAATAAAGAATAAAAAAAATAGGGCTGGGGGTGTAGCTCGGAGGTAGAATGCCACTGAGTTCAATCCCCAGAACCGCAAAAAAAAAAAAAAAAGTAGAAGTACAAACACAAAGCGGGTTAAAATCAAGGGGTCAGGAGGGCTGCAAGCCTGTTGCGAATCTCTAAAGTAAAATGGGCTTCCAAAGTGGCCCAGATTGTTCATCCCTTGCAGTGTAGGTCTGAGATTCCCAGTTTCCTCACTGGTTTTTGGTTGGGTGTGATTCTCAACTTCTAGAAATCTCCTACATTCCATGAATTTTGACCCTCTTCTTCTGAATTCAAAGCCAGCAATAGTGGGTGCCTTTTTTCTCACACTTTGAATTTTGCTTCTGCCTCATCTATCAGGCCCCAAGATGGAGAAATTTCTCTACTTTTAAGTGCTTGAGTGATTAGATTGATCCTACTCAAAATAATCCATGATGGTCCTACTGTCCTAAGACCCAGTGTCTTAGCTATTTTTGCAAAGTTCCTTCATAGCAGTACCTAGATTGACATTTCATTGAGTAACCAGGGGAAGGGAATATTAGGGGTACATCATTAGAATTCTGCCTACCACAGCAGCCAAAATATCCTACTAGAACATAAAGCAAACCATGCTTTTCTTCCACCGTACACCATACAATGGTTTGTTTTATGCAAAGTTCAGTGTTTCAGAATGACCTACCAGGGCCTATACAATCTCTTCTCCCATTACTTATGATTTCATTCCTATTGCCCCTACTACTACTGTTTTCCTCTAAGGAAAAGAGATTTTAAAATACTTTATTCTTTTTGAGACCTATATGCATACAAGTAAGTATCCTTTTATCAATGGCTTTAAAAGTAAACTAATTTTTTAAAATTTAATTTGTCTAAACTAAATTTCTAATCTCATCACTGTTCATATTTTAGACAGGAAAATTCTTTGTAGTAGAAGGCTATTCTGTGCATTATTGGCTTTTTGTTATATACCTGGGTTCTACTCATTAGATGTATTCACACCATCCAGGTGTGAGAATAAAAATGTCTCCAGATATTATCAAAAGTCTCCTGGATGGCAAAGTTGCCACTAGTTAGATCATAAAATGTCACAATAAAGGTAGTTATGACACCAAAGGCACAGACACTAGTGTCAAGTACTAGTGCACTTAAACTTCTGATTTCAGGAATTTCATAATTTCTATAAATATATTACTTTGGAAAGATAAAGAAATGCTAGTAATTTCTAAACTAATGAACAAAATTAATTCAATAAAAACATTAATCAAATGTAAGTTTAAAAAAGGATGCTTAATTATAACAAAGGAGTAAAACTAAACAGGTGGGATACAGCAATTATTAGAACACAGAAATATAAGTGAAATAGTAAACAATACATAATCACATTATGAGTCATCTTTATATCTGTCTTTATACGAATGCCTGATATTAATATCCAATCTCCTGGTTTTAGGAAATCCATTTTCAATAAACTAAAGCTGCATGTTTAAGAAGTCTCTGCTGAATATTTTAAAAGCCTCATGAATAGATTTTAAATAAGAGCTTAGTGCCTGTCCTCTGGCATTCAGCATAAGGTTGTTACTATAGACTAGGGTACTGCAAGATTTTGGAAAATGAAACTCTAATAAATGAATCCAAGTTATTTTCAATGTTTTGGTGGAAAATTTTATGTATGATGTAATGGTCCCATGCTATTTCTGGTTTCTAAACAACAAAAGTATCAGTTCAGAAAGAAAGCAAAGTCAAGGGCACATTCTAGTAGCAGCAGCAAAAACAGAAAAATAAAACCTTTAGTCACAATGACTAGCCACAGTAACTACAAATGCTACTCCTAAGATGTCAAAGAAAGAACACACCTTAAAATTAAAATGCCATTAAAAACACTAATGTCTTCATTTTCACCAGCTTTTAGACAAAATGCTTGAATAAAAATTCAAAACCAATTGCAATTAAAATCAATCATATGTTGTTATATGTATGTATGTGTGTAGATATGTATATATGTATGTATGTATATATTATGTATACACACACACACACTTTTATTGGTGCATTGTAGTCTCACATCATAATGTAGTTCAGAGTGATAGTGACATCCATGCACACAGCACTTGGTGAGCTTCCCCCCAGATCCCTCCCCACTCCCCTTCTCCATACATGATATTGAGATTGGCATTGGTAATTTCACATATGTACATAACATCAGTGGAAGTGTTTCCTTCATTAATAATTTTAGAACAGATTAACTATATTTCAAATATTGTTTCAGTAGATGTTCTTAACATTTAACAGTCATATGAAAATGAATTAAAGTATATTTAATTCCATGTTTTCAATTAAACAAAATTAATATTTTAATTGTTACCTGGTTTATAGTTACATCTAAAATTAATTATTCTAAAGAAATCTTCATTTGTGAATATTCATTCCGTTGTTCAAGTATTTATTTCCTGAGTTTTCTCTGGGCTGAGCACTGATCTTTGCAGTACTGAACAAGAGAGACCTGATCCCTTAGAAATGGATCTGGTGTTCTAGTGGAGTAAGAAGGTAAATGAACAAATTAACAAATAATGAATAATAAAGTGGGGTAATGATAGCAATAAGGACAATGTGATAGAAAGAGTCTGGGAGTTAACAGGATGTGATGGTTGAAGAAGGCACCAATCCCTGAATAAGAAGGAAATTTCCAAGATTACTGGTAAAAGAAATCACTACTGTAGTATGTATAAGTGAGCATTTACTACAAGCAAGCTGGAGTACTTTCTGTCAGCTTCAGCGTTCAAGGCACAGTGCTCCTTCCCAGAAGCATGGGAGAAAGAAAAGTAAGAATGAACCAGAAGATGCCACAGGATCTGCTGATTAGCATGTTAGCTGTTGCCATAATTTTACATACCTCCTAGAAACATGAAAATTAGAGGACCTTGAGGATGCTTCAGATAGCAATAAATCCTATGATATCCAAATGAAAAGTGAAAAATCAAGTGATTGAAATGGGTTCAATCAAATGGATGAAGCACTGTGAAAAAATTCCAATTTTGGTGGAAAGAAAAATCAAAATTTAAGGTAGAAAAAACAGTAATTGACTATCCAATAAAAAGTTCAGAGGGGCTATCTATTAGTGAGTGGAAACCTATCATGGCCCTCACAGATGCTGCTTGTTCTGTAGTCCCTGTCACCAAAGGTCGCTGCTCCAGGCAGCTTCCTAACAATAGTCTTCTCACATAAAAATGACTTGGAGTCAGATATGATAATTTTGAGAAAATTATATTTAATATTTGGGGGGGTTGGGGAGGAGATAGATGACAATTCTCCTAAGCATCTATAGTCAGCATCTTACTTTTATAGAAACTTAGACAAGGCATCATAAAAGTTAATGAAACACAGAAGCTAGCAATTGTCATGTGTTACCATAAGAAAAGTCAGTGAGGCAGACATGTGACAAGCTTAGAGAAAGGAGGGGTTAAACATTACTGGGTGGAGATGACATCAAAGACCACACCTTAAAGATTACACCAGGTCCCTTGGAATTTGTTTGATTTCAGAAAAATCCCACCCAGCCAAATCCCATGCATTCAAACTGAGCCAATCCATGATGATAATCTCAGTGTGCGTTCTAAGGCAGCCCTGGACAGAAACCTACTGTTTATTTTGGGAGTGGGGGAGAATTTACGCAGTTACTGCTTCATAAAAACCCGTGACTCTCTAAATGTTCTTAATCCTTCTAAACTCATTTAGGAATATGAATGAGTCTTACATATAAGTGCTAGAAAAAACTGATACTGGTATATTGGGTAAGAGTAAAAGTGATGGAGAAGTCTAAGGACATTGAATATATGTTCATTTCTTAAAAGGGAAATAAAGCCTCTCTATTTCCCCACATCCTCACCAGCATTTGTTATCATTTGTATTCTTGATGATTGTCATTCTAACTGGAGTTAGATGGAATCTCTGTGCAGTTTTAATTTGCATTTCCCTGATTGCTAATGATGTTAAATATTTTTAAATATATTTATTGGCCATTTTTATTTCTTCTTTTGAGAACTATATATTCAGTTCATTTGCTCATTTTTTATTGTTTTTAGTGTTTTTATAGTTCTTTTTTATTCTTCTATCAGGAGAGTAGATGGAGATCAGTGTAGAGATTCCTCGAAAGATCAGGAATGAATCCGACATATCACTATACTACTCCTCAGTATCTTTCCAAAAGAATTAAAGTCAGAATACTATAATAATACATGCATGTTTATCTTTATTGCAGCACAATTTACAATAGGGAAATTATGGGATGAATATAGGTGTTGGTCAACAGGCAAATGGATAAAGAAATGTGGCATATATACACACAATGGAATTTTACACAGTCATAAAGAAGGACAAAATAATTTTCATAAAAATGGGTGAAAGTAGAGAATATTATGCTGAGATCAGCTAGTCTCAGAAAGTCAAGGGTCATATGTTTTCTCTCATATGTGGAAGCTAGAGAGAAAATAGGAAACAAAAGGGACTTTAGATAAATTAAGGGAGAGAGACCAGTAGAATAGTGGAAGAGGATTGAGGGAGGAAGGGGAGGAGGGAAAAAAGGAGGATTGAGAAAAGAAACAGTTTAAATAATGGAATGACCACATATGGAGGTGCCACTACCAGTCTCACTAACACGTGTGAGGAGGGAAGATGGGGGAGCCGGTGGAATGCAGAGGGAAGTACACCAAGTGATGTGTGCATGTATATTTCTATCAGTTTGAATCTCACTGTGATGTATTATTACAATGCACCAATAAAAGTATAAAAATAAAGTTTCTGTACCTTTAAGATCTTTCATCATCTGCCAAAATATAATTCATTTGTGGTATATGCTCCTCACTCCCTTCCAAATCTCATTCTTAAGACATTTATGACCCCTAGTCATTTCATTATCACATTAATTATAAATGTTAACTTTTGACAATCATCAATTAAATTTGAATTTTTAAGTCATTAGTATAGTCAGATTCTTTTCCATGTTTTTTGTCTAAAAATAACTTTTCATTTGCATTGTGAAAAATATCTGTGCACCCTGGAGGACCTAAATAACTATTTATGATGAAAGGCTAATAGAAATAAAAAACAAAACCCATCTTAAAGGGCTAATTGACCGATGTGTGCATTTATACTTTTACCACCCTGAAAACCATCAAGATGTGGTAATAAAATGCACCAATAAAAAAAGATTCAAATGTAGAATAAACAAAATACTTGGGCATTTAGTTCTTCAAAATATGCTGCCAAATCATTTATAAACTCTTCTGAATGCCTGGATGTAACAGACATTCCCATTTAAAGCAGTTTATCCAGAAGTTCTCTCTACCTATTGTTAATGATAGAGGATCATCATGTTTTGTTTATGTATAGGCAAACAAAATCCATAATAGGAAGATAGGGTTTTCCCATTATTTTAAATATGCGTATTTATTTAAAAGTGATAGTTCTGATATTTATGTATATATATGAATAAATTACAATGAGTAGATATATGAAAATTCTCAGGAGTTTGGAAGATCTTTTTTTTTTTGAGGTACCAGGGATTGAACCCAGGGGCATTCTAACTCTGAGCTACACCCCCAGCCCTGTTATTTATCCTTTATTTTGAAACTGGGTCTCATGAAGTTGCGGAGGGCCTCACTAAGTAGCTGAGTCTGGCTGCGAACCCG
Source organism: Glis glis (assembly GCA_004027185.1). Lineage (NCBI taxonomy): Eukaryota > Metazoa > Chordata > Mammalia > Rodentia > Gliridae > Glis > Glis glis. The sequence continues at coordinate 14,663 of PVJS01034181.1, read as the reverse complement.
GATCCTCTGGTCTCCGCCTCCCAAGTACTGGGATTACAAGCATGCACCACCATGCCTGGCATTGGAAGAACATTTTAAGAGAGGAAATTATAATTTGTTATTTAGATCCATGTTAACTGCATAGTGATTCCTACAATAGAACATCCTTCCATCTCATTACCGAGACGAAAAACCTGACATCTCTCAGTATTTGCAATAAAATGCCATACATGTATCTAGAAAGAAGTTAGAATTAAACATTGACATTTTTAAGTATAATATGACAGGGTGATTTGTTTTGTTACCAGGGATTTGATAAATTGCAGTTTAGCATGAGTAATTCCTATAAGCATATATAAATGAACTGTGGACAAAAATATTGTTCAGGGAATTTTGTATTTGTGTATATTAATTGCCTGGGTTTTCAAGGATGACTGATACATCATAATTCAAACTTCAGATGCCCTTCAAATTAGCAGCTTATACATGACTTTAAATCCTTTCAAAGAAATAGTTTTAAAAGCTCTATGCTTTCATTTTGAGAATACCTAAGAATATAATTCTATTTTTTTTTACTTTTTTTTCTTTCAGGTTAAACTTAAAAAGCCTATTGACCATCACATTTTTAAATGCATTTAGAACATTGTTCCTGAAAAACACAGTTCATGTTAATGTGTTTAAATTTCAGGGCTAAGAGGGAAAAACAAATATTTCAGAGCTTCAAAAATCACTCCTCAAAGTAAAACATTGGTAGTAAAATTAATGACATAAGTGTGCCCTGCTGTCTTCTTAGCAACAATACAATTTAGAACACATGGCAAGTTGCTTCTTTGCAGTGAGTCAACTCAAATTTGTTATCAAAATGCAACTGAAGAATCAGCTGCAAGAAAACCCACCTAATTTTGATCTTAAAGCAAGACTTTTCCAAGTTTCCTAATATTTCCTAGCAAACTAAATCCAGAATTCTAACTTTTAAAGTATGTTTAAAAGATCTATGATAGTTTTCCTTTACCTGTTTTATAGTTTCATTTTCATTTGCAGACAAAATCAGGGAGTGCTAAAAATAACAAATGTGACTAATTCTCAATTACCTGCAATAAAGAGAAGTTAAATAGGGAACCAGCATGATGGAATAAATTATATCCACTGATAGTTTAAAAATCCAATTTTAACCATTACTCTCAACCTCCTCCTTATTAACAAATAAAATTGGACACCCTTAAGTTCCATCTCTTCTTTTTTTCTTTGAAAATTCCCCTGATAGAGGTGCTGACATGAAAATAAATGTCCCAAGATGGGTAAGAGGGTACAAAAGGGAGGCAAGAGACATGAATCATTTACAAACTGATGTTACACTCCAAATATATGAAACTAGGAAAGTAACTACTGCATTAAACATTATTTAAAAGTACTGATTCACTCACTTTAGAGAGAGGTCCAAATGGACACTAGGGTTCGACTAGAATCTAGACACTAAGATTCTTTACAATTTTAAAAGTGCATGATGTTGTATGGTTACAAAGGGTTGTATGCTTTCTCTCTTATAAGAAAGCTAAAGAGAAAATAGGAAGTAAAAGGAACTTCAGATAAATGAAGAGAGATCAGTAGACTAGTAGAAGAGGATTGGGGAAGGGAGGTAGAAAGGGAAAAATAAGGATTGATAAAGGAGACAGTGCAAATAATGTTATATCCATATGTGATGGTATGTCTACCAATCTCACTAGCACCAGCAGTGGGGGCGGGATGCAGGGGGAAATGCGTCAACTGATGTGTGCCTGAATGCTTGCATCATTGTATCACTATGATGTGTAACTGCAATGTAGCACCAAAAGTATTTCTAAAAAGAGCTGTATCACCATAAAAGCACACAAAGTTACCTTCCCTGATTCGGTAGTAAGACTGCATCTTATTAACTTAAAATATGAATCATTATTAATTTTATGAGGAAATGTGAATCTGTAAACAGGGCATTGATCCAGATATGTTAAAATATGGTTAACTTCTTAATCTTATTGCCTTGAGCAGATCATTTAAATTTGGCCATAGTTTCCTCACTCGTGTCATGAAAAATTAATGAGGATTTTGAGAAATACATGATTTTGAAACTCCTGTCTAGATTTAACTTTATTATTTAAGAAATTTCAGATATAAATGAAAATTTCTAAAATAACATACATTTATGTTGTGAAAATTCATACCAAAGGCCAATTGTGGTGGCACAAACTTGTAATCCCAGAACTTGGGAGGCTGAGAAAGGAGGATCACAGGTTCAAAGCCAACCTCAACAACTTAGTGAGGCTCTCAGCAACTTAGTGAAACCCTGTTTCCAAATAAGAAGTAAAATCAGGCTGGGAATGTAGCTTGGAGGTAGAATGCCTCTGGGTTCAATTCCCAGTACCAAAAAAAAAAAAAAAATTGTTCCCAAGCTCGGTGTTGTTCTCTATTGTGTGTATGTGTTTGTATGTATTCCTTTATCCTTTAAAATTATGTGATGACTGGATAAAGGGAGGGAGATAAATATAGATATATGACAAATCAAATATAGCACAATAACAGTTATTAAATCTAGACACTATATATGGGTGTTCACTATATAATTTTTCAACTTTTGTGACTGAAAATTTTCATCATAATATTTTTAAATTTATTTTTAACATGTTTTTATTGGTGCATTGTAGTCTCACATCACAATGAGTATCAGTTTGGTGTTAAGATACATGATCACAGCTCTCAGTGTCCCTCCACTCCACCTCCCCCCCACATGTAGTACTGAGAATGATGTTGGTATAATCTCATATGTACACATTGTTTATTATAGTAATTCCATAAATTCACTTCTTTCTTGCCCTTCCCCTTCCCTTGTACCCCTTCCCTTGCACCACTGAGGGTTCTGTGTTGTCACTGGAGTCTCTTTTGTGTCCCCACTACTCCCTAGGTTGCACATATTAATGAACACATATGACCATTCTCTTTTTGTGATTGGCTAATCTCACTTAACATGATGTTCTCCAGATCCTTCCATTTTCTTGCAAATGGTGTTATTTTGTACTTCTTTATTGTTGAGTAGAATTCCATTGTGTGTATTTCCCACACTTTTGTAATCCATTCATCTGTTGATGGACACCTAGGTTGGTTCCATAATTTGACCACTGTGAATTGTGCTGCTATGAACATGGGTATGCATATATCACTGTTGTTTTCTAGTTTCAATCCCTTTGGTATGATACCCAGTAGCGGTATAGCTGGATCATATGGTGGTTCCATTCCCAGTTTTCTGAGGAATCTCCACACTGATCTCCATAGTGGTTGAACTAGTTTGCAATCCCACCAACAGTGTAGAAGAGTCCCAATTCCCCCACATCCTCACCAACATTTGTTGTTGTTTGACTTCTTAATGATTGCCATTCTAATTGGGGTCAGATGAAATCTTAGAGGAGTTTTGATTTGCATCTCCCTGATTGCTAATGATGTTGAACATTTTTTCATGTATCTATTGGCCATTTGTATCTCATCTTTCATGAAGTGTCTATTCATTTCAGTTGCCCACTTCTTGATCGGATTGTTTGTTTTCTTAGTGTAAAGTCTTTTAAGTTCTTTGTATATTCTAGATATTAGACCTCTGTCAGAGGGATAGCTTACAAAGATCTTTTCCCATTCCGTAGGCTTTCTCTTTAAGCTCTTGATGGTTTCCTTTGATGAGCACAAGCTTTGTAGTTTAATACTATCCCACTTATTAATTCTTGTTTTAATTTCCTGTGCTTTGGAGGTCTTGTTGAGGAAGTTTCTACCTGTGCCTATATGATGGAGTGTTGGACCTATGGCTTCTTCTAATAATTTCACAGTCTCTGGTCTAACTTCCAGGTCTTTGATCCATCTCAAGTTGACTCTTGTACAGGGTGAGAGGTAAGGATTCAGCTCCATTTTCTGATTTTTTTTAGGTTGATCTTGTATCTTGATACTTTGCTGAATTTGTTAATCACCTCTAGTAGGTTTTTGGTTGAGTTCTTTGGGTCTTCTAGGTATAGGATCATATCATCTGCAAATAAAGATAAATTTAGTTCTTTTCCTATTTGAATTTCTTTTATATCCTTCTCTTGTCTTATTGCTCTGGCAAGAGTTTCAAGGACTATATTGAAAAGGAGTGGTGATAGTGGACATCCTTGTCTTGTTCCTGATTTTAAGGGGAATTCTGGCAATTTTTCCCCATTTAATATGATCTTGACTTTGGGTTTCTTATATATATTGACTTAATGATGTTGACGTATGTTCCTTCTATTCCAATTTTCTGTAGAGTCCTTAACATGAATGGGTGTTGAATTTTTGTCAAATGCTTTTTCTGCATCTATTGAAATGATCATGTGATTCTTGTTTTTAGTTCAATTTATGTGATAGATAACATGTATTATTTTGCTTATGTTGAACCAGCTTTGCTTTCCTGGGATGAAACCAACTTGGTCATGGTATATGATTTTCTCAGCATGATTTTGAATGCGTATGTCTAGTATTTTATTTAGAATTTTTGCGTCTATGTTCATTAATGATATTGGTCTGTAACTTTCTTTCCTTGAAGTATCTTTATTTGGCTTTGGTATTAATGTGATGTTTGGAAGAATTCCATCTCTTTCAATTTCACAGAATAGCTTGTGAAGTATTGGTCTTAGTTCGTCTGTGAAAGTTTTGTAAAATTTGGCTAGAAAACCATAAGGACCTGGACTTTTCTTTGATGGAAGACTTTTTATTGTTGTTTCTATCTCTGTGCCTGCTATTGGTTGATTCAGGTTTTCTCTATCCTCTTGGTTCAATTTAGGTAGGTTGTATGTGTCTAGAAATCTTTCAATTTCTTCCATGTTTTCCATTTTATTGGAATATAAGTTTTCAAAGTAGCTTCTTATGATCCTCTGGATTTCTCCACTATCTGTGGTGATGTCCTCTTTTTCATTTCTGATTTTGATAATTTGGGTTGATTCTCTCCTTCTTTTGGTTAGGTTAGCTAGTGGTTTGTCAATCTTGTTAATCTTCTCAAAGAACCAGCTTCTTGTTTTGTTGATCCTTTGTATTTTTTTTATTTTCTATTTCATTAATTTCTGCTCTGATTTTAGTTATCTCCTGCTTTCTACTGGCTTTGGGCTGTGACTATTCCTGTTTTTCAATATCCTTGAGGTGTGTCATTAGGTTATTTGGATGTTTTCTGTTTTTCTTATGTGGGCACTCAGTGCTATAAATTTTCCTCTTAACACCGCCTTCATGGTGTCCCACAGATTTTGATATGTCATGTCTCTATTTTCATTTAATTCCATGAATTTTTTATTTCTCCCCTTATTTCTTTTCTGATCCACTCCTCGTTCAGGACTGTATCATTCAGTCTCCATGTACTTATGTGATTACTTTTTGTCTTCCTGTTGTTAATTTCCAGTTTCAATCCATTGTGATCTGAGAAGATGCAGGAAATTATATCACATCTTTTGAATTTGCTGGTGCTTGCTTTGTGACCCAGTATGTGGTCTATTTTGGAGAATGCTCTGTGGGCAGCTGAGAAAAATGTGTATTCAGGTGTTGCTGGTTGAAATAATCTGTATGTGTCTATTAGATCCATTTCGTCTATGGTTTTCTTTAGGTCTGAACAATCTTTATTCACCTTTTGTCTGGAGGATCAATCTATTGGCTTGAGTGTTGTGTTGAAGTCTCCCAATATTATTGTGTTTGTGTCTTTTTGGGACCTGATGTCCCAAAGACTTTGTTTTATGAATGTGAGTGTGCCCACATTTGGGGCGTAAATGTTTACTATTTTTATATCTTCTTGTTGGATTGTTCCTTTTATTAGTAAGAAGTGACCCTCTTTGTCTCTTCTGATGTGTTTTAGCTTAAAATCTGTTTTGTCAGATATAAGCATTGCTACCCCTGCTTGTTTTCGATCTCCATTTACATGGTATATCTTTTTCCATCCTTTTACCTTTAGTGTATGAATATCTTTGGCTAGAAGTTGAGTTTCTTGTAAACAGCATATAGTTGGGTTATGCTTTTTGATCCACATTGTCAGCCTATGCCTTTTAATTGGGGAGTTGAGTCCTTTGACAGTCACTGTTATTATTGAGATATGATTTTTGTTTCCTATCATTTTGAGTCCCATTTTCTATTTACTGTAGTGATAACTCTCCTTGTTTAGTTGCCTACCTGGTGGAGTTCACCTCTCCTTTGATTCTGAAAATTGCTTGTTTTTCCTTCTTTGTTATTTCTTTTAAGATTTTCTCCATTGTTGGCTTGGTCCTCATGAATTCTTTAAATGTTTGTGTATCATGGAACATTTTTATTTCTCCATCAATTTTAAATGAGAGCTTTGCTGGATATTTCAGTCTTGGTTGGAAGCTGTTTTCCCTCAGGGTCTGGAATACTTCATACCAATCCCTCCTGACATTCCTGACTTGGGTTGAGAAGTCTGGGGTGATTTTTATTGTTTTGTCCCTGTATGTCACCTGTTCTTTTGCACTTGCTGCTTTTAGGATTCTTCTTTGGCCTCTAAATTTGACATTTTAATTATTACATGGTGTAGGGTGGTCCTTCTTTGGTCCTGTGTTAACAGTTTTCTATATGTCTCCTGTATGTGTATATCTAAATCTTTCTCTATATTCGAGAAATTCTCTGAAATTATTTCTTTGAAGAGGTTTCTTCTACCCTTGGGCTGTGCTTCTAAACCTTCTTCAATGCCTTTTATCCTTAGATTAGGACATCTTGTATTGTTCTTTATTTCTTGAATGGCCAGGGTGTGTTGTAATATCTTCTGTATATTGATGACTGTGTTCTCAGTTTTGAATGAACTGTCTTCCAGGAGTGATACCCTGTGTTCCATGTGGTTGAGCCTACTAGAGTTGGTTTCTATTGTAGTCTTTAATTTGTTTATTGACTCCTTCATTCATTCAGAGTTTCTTTCTGGTTGTTCATTAGAGCCTCAACTTCCTCCTTCATCTCCTCTATGCTTTCTTTGAGGCCTTTCATCATTCTGAAGATCAATATTTGGAATTTTCCATCTTGCATTTTCTGTAGGTCAGAGTCAGTAATCTCACTTGTTGATGCATTGTGGGTGTTTCTTGTTTCCTCACCGTTCCTCATTCTTGTATTTTCGGTGCTTTCCATTTTGTGTTTCTGTTGCCTCCGCATCATCTTCCTCTCTGTGTGTAAGACCTCTTGATGATCCCTGTAGTCCCAATTGGGTCAGTACGCTGCAGACTGTGGTTCCCTCTTGTCCGGTTGGCTGGGGCATGGTATTGTGTGTAGGGGGGTATGCAGGCTCCGGAGTTCAGGTGTTGGCACACGAGGAGCACTTCAAGGCACAGTGTTGTGTGTGGGCACTGTGGCACAGGTGACGGTGCTGGTAGGTGCCCTGTTTCCAAGGTGCAGGTGCTGGAGGTCGCCCGGGCCCCAAGGGATGCACTTGTGCCCCGGGTCTCAGGCAACATCCCCGGAGGGTGCCCAGGCTCTGATGTGCTGTGGCTGAGGATTTCATATGGGCCCCTGGGGGTTGCGGGCTCCAGGAATCGAGTAGTGGCGCCTAGGGGTGCACACGCTCTGAGGCATGGCACAGAGGATCACGAGTGGGTCCCAGGGGGGAGCGTGTGCTCCTGGATCTTGGGTGTCAGTGCCAGAGCGTACCCTGGCTCAGAGACAGCCTGGAGAGGCCCGCAGGTCTTGGGTGGCAGTGCTGGAGGGTATCCAGGCTCTGAAGCGTGGCACAGAAGCTCCCGTGCAGAGGTGCAGGCTTGAGTCTTGGGTGATGGTGCCAGAGTCTGAGGTGGTGCAAGGAAGGCCTCCTAGGACATGCAGGAGGTCATCGGGGTCCCAGGCCAGGTGCGAAGGGCTGCCTGGGTCATGCAGTGTGGCGCTGGGGTCTGAGGTGTGATGCGGAGGGCTGCCTAAGTCAGGCAGGAGGACACAGGGGTCCTGGGCCAGTCTCAGGGCAACCAGAGTAATGCAGGAGGACACTGGGGTCTGGGGCTGAGTGCAGGGGCCGCCGAGGTGACGTGGGAGGACGCTGGGGTCCAGGGCCAGGCTCAGGGGCCACCGAGGTGACACGGGAGGACGCCGGGGTCCGGGCTGGACACAGGGGCTGCTGGGGTGATACGGGGGGGTGCCGGGGTCCAGGCCCTGTGCAAGGGTCGCTGGGGTGATGTGGGAGGATGCCAGGATCCGATGCCTGGCTCAGGGGCCACTGGGCTGATGCGGGAGGACACCGGGGTCTGGGGCCAGGTGCAGGGGCCACCGAGGTGTTGCGGGAGGACACCAGAGTCTGGGCCATGTGCAGGGGCCACTGGGGTGACGCGGGAGGACGCCGGGGTCTGGTACCTGGCACAGTGGCCGCTAGGGTGATGCAGGAGGACACCGGGATCCGGGGCCAGGCGCCTTCATGATAATACTTTAGAAATAGTATAAAAATTCTGTGAGATATTCTCTCCCAATCAATTCATGACAGTATTAGAAGAGAATTAAATATCATATGCACTGGTCTTCTCTGACCATACAAGTGTTTTTTGGTTTTGTTTTTTAGCATATATAGAAATATTAGAACCTATAGAATTTGCTGGTAAAAATGTAAAATTATATAATCACTTTGGAAAACAATCAGGCAATTCCTTCAAAATTTAAACATGCAATTACTATATAACCCAGCCATTCCTCTCCTATGTATTTACCCAATACAAGAAGAAACATTATCCACACAAGAATGGGCATTCACCACAGCTTTACACATAAGAACTAAACAATACAAGCCATTTTGTTATCCATCAGTTCAGGATGCTTGAACCTTTTATCCAAGGGAATATTCATCAGCAACCCAAAAGAATGAACCACTGATACATCGCACAATACAAATGAACTTCAAAATCATTATGCTGAATGAAAAAAGTGAGTTAAATGTACATATTCCATGCTTCTAGAAAATTCACACCATTTTTTGGTGACAGCCTTTCAGTGGTTGCCTGGTTCAAAAGAATGAACCACTGATACATCTCACAATACCAATGAACTTCAAAATCATTATGCTGAATGAAAAAAGTGAGTTAAATGTACATATCCCATGCTTGTAGAAAATTCACACCACTTTTTGGTGACAGCCTTTCAGTGGTTGCCTGGGACAGGGTATACAAAGGAAAGTGTAGACTACTACAAAGGGCACAAAGAAATGTTCTGTGATAGAAAGTGTACTACTTTTACTATGGTGATTTTTTTTGAGTGGATTCATATGTTGAAAATTGCCAAGTTTTACACATTTTGGTTTACTTCAGGTATGCCTCCATAAAATTACAAAACAATGGCACAAAGTGGTCTTTTCAAGAATCCTTAAACACAGAAGGAGAAATATCATCAAAAGCATTGTAAAGTAATATAAAGAATAGTATGATAAAAACTTGCCTTTTCAGGGATTTCCTGTGCAGAATGGCTTTCATGATTTCCAAGTAGCCTTCATGTGTCATGTACGTCATCTGTCATAGGTAGGGAAGCTTCAGAGATGTGTTTTGCAATCGTGTGACCTGCCCAGTCACAGACGATTCTGCGCTTGGTTTAGTGCTTTGCTGTTGCCATCTTAAAATTCTTAGTAATTTTTTATTTTATTTTTTTTGTTTTATTTATTTATTTATTTATTTTTTTGTGGTACCGGGGATTGTGCGCAGGGGCATTCTACCTCAGTGCTACGCCCCCGGCCCTATTTTTTTATACTTTATTTTGAAACCGGGTCTCACGAAGTTGCAGAGGGCCTCACTAAGGAGAGAGAGAGAGAGCAGGGAGAGAGAGAGAGAGAGATAGAGAGACAGGGAGAGAGAGAGCACACACACATGTGCGTGAGCTGAGGCTGGCCGTGAATCCGGATCCTCCGGTTTCTGCCTCCCAAAGTACTGGGATTACAGGCATGCGCCACCACGCCCGGCATCTTAGTAATTTTTTAAACAAAGGACTCCTCATTGTCATTTGCCACCATGCCTGGAAAATTATATAACCAATCCTGTCTCTGATCATGAAATCTTTAGAGCAGCAATTTAATAGACTCAAGCCTCCTGGTGATAAAGTTTAGGTATGCTCCCAGTCTCTGTCCACATAATAAAAACACTATGAGTGACAAAATATAAAAATTAAATTGTACAGTGTGGGTATTCTTAGTGTCATTATCAGAATATAATGTTTACAGACACATGCTAAACAGACTTTCTTGACTACATCAAGAAATAATAACTGAAGATCTGGATATTTTATGAGATTTCCAGCAGTTTTAATTTACTTCTTTTTTCTTTCCACATCAGTGTATAATTTATATCTCATTCCCCTAATGTGTGCTCAGTAGTTAGAGGCCACCTCTAAGAGGTATTAGAGAGTTGATGATGCAGATGGTATTTGCTATGGGGCTGTGCAGAGATAAACATGTTAAACCATCCTTCCCAGATGCTTTTCATACCACAATTACTGAAACAGCCAAGTATTGTACTAAAATTTCCAAGCAAAAAGCAGAAACAGAGAATGATTGTAAGACTACTGGCACTGGTGCTATTCAATCTCCTCCACCCTCTTTTATTTTTATCAGCAGACATGATGAATATCAATAAACTGATCCTGTGGTTTCAACAAGAGAGGCTGATTAATAATATATCCCTAGGTAACTTGCTGGGATTTTTTTAGTGAAAAGAAAAAAAAGTTTACCTTTTCTGTTTCTTTTCCCACTTTAAAAGCTTCTTTTTATCATAGTACTGAGCAGAAGCCAAGAAAAAGGCTCTGCCTTAGCTACAAACAAACTGACAAAAAAAAAAAAGTCCTGAGTCACTTACTGGATATCTTAGAGCTAGATTCAGCTGCCTTTTAGAGCCTGATTACAAAAAATACTAAATTTTGCTTTGCTCCTTTGCTCCTTCTTTGTCACAGGAAAAATAAAGACAATCATTCAGGAGCTGAAAGTAAGAAGGGTATAAGTTGTTCACATTAATAACTATTCATTGGGCTTGCAACAAGGGTAGATATATAGTAATGGGTATCATTTTAGCTCATAGGCAGATTGTTCATACTGTTGATGAAACTAAGGTAAATAAAACTCATTCTGGAAACTTTTTGTGGCCTAGGGCACAGGCCTACAACACGTCAGTGAACACATGAGATTATTATGTAAGAAGACTCCAAGAATTTGAATTTTATTAGTTGGTAGCATAAATTAGTTGTTAATAATATAAGTAATCCTACTATAATTAGTTGTCATTATAACAAAGACACCATGACTGTGCTCATTACTCATAGGACATCGATGAACTTGGTCTGATGATTGGTTGTTTGACTGTTTGGGAAGGCCTCAAGATCTACACTTGCAAACAGTTGAAAAGTTTTACTCTGTCCTGCATTATCCTAAAGTGAGAGAGTATGAGGAAAGTCAAGCTAACTACTAAACTATCTCCTGACTTCCACTCCCTCCAGAAGGCTTCCTCAGCCAAATTGTGCCATGACCTTCAGGGTTACATTGGTTGCAAGTCTCTGCTATCATCAGTTAATTCCATTTCCTAGTTACTTCTTTAACATGTTAAAATGGATGCTCTATGACTTTAAAATGATATGTCACACAGAGTAACTGAGATCCTAACTGAAGTTATATTTGTTCACATTACTGAAGTGAATACTATTTCTGATTTCCACCTTTGTAATTGTTGGTCACTTCAACTTTTCAAACTTCACTTTTATTAAGTTAACTTTTATCATTTCATCTCACAGCATTGGAGTAAATTCACAAGAAAAAACAGAGAAGGAAAAGTTGTTATAGAAATAAATCTGTCTTCCTAAAAGGCAGAAACTTCCTTCTTCATAAGTATGAGGCAACATAAAGAGTCTGTCCAATTTCCTGATAGGATTAGACATGGAGAAAGGGAAAATTCAGATTTCCAGAATAAGGCCTTGAAAGAAGCCTATTCTAGGTCAGGTCCTGCTTCTACTCTCACTAAAGGTAAAGATTTTCATTTCCACTACAATACCATGATATGGAACCAGAGAGTATGTGAAAAAATACTTAATGAAGAATCAGATGCATAATAAAATTAGTTTACATTATTTGGAGAAGACAGATGACCTAATGATATTCCTTTCTTTTGTAGCATGCTGCCCCAGCTTAATTTTGTTCAAACTAGGATTTATAAACCTGTCACTGTTGATATTTTGAGCCAGATAATTCTCTGTCCTGTGTATTTTAGAATATTTTTGAACCTAAGTTCTACCCATTATAGGCCAGAAGCAGCATTTCTGTCCCCCAAGTCATGACATGGAAAAATGTCCCAACACTGCTAAATGCCTCTTTCCAGAACAAAAATTGCTCCTGATTGGAAAGCCATCCCCTACCTGGTGTTATCTAGAGTAACACCTGGCAAGGTCATCCTCACAGAGCTTTACACAAACCATTTCCTCTTCCTGGCTTGGTCTCCTTCAGATATTTACCAAAAAAAAAAAAAAAGAAGCTGTCCTTTCAGATTTTCTAAATGATTTTTTAAAAATATTAAGTGCTAAATACCCTATTTCTTTATTTTAACTTAATTGATATGTACTAAGCACTTATATTTAGGGCAGTGTATTATCTTTTAAATAAGTTGTAAATATTAATAAGGAAAATTCCTCTCCAAAAAGAGTTTGCAATCTTCAAAGAGGGATCTCAATCACTAAAAGACACTGAAGAATAAATTAGTACCCTAAGAGAGGTAAAATGGTGTGAAGAGTAAAAGAAAGACGGCATCCAGGCATACAGGCCGAATAGCCCCCTCAGGGCTATATGCAAAGTACTGTACCCCAGCTCTATCCTGCTTCTTGAGGACCTGTTTAAAGGACCCAAAACTTAAATACATCCCCCAAACTTCCTTCTCAGTTTTAGGAGTGCTAGGAGAATTAGAAGAAAGAATATTTCTCAAGTGACATTAAACTTCAAGGCACTGTATCAGAATTGCCTGCTTATTCCTCATCTTTCAGTGTTGATACACATTCCCTCCACTGCCAGTGACTGTTTAGTATATTTGCTTTTCACAAAACTCTGGTAATTCACTAAAAATATTACTAGCTATCTTTTATAGGGAGTAACTAAAGGTCCAGAAAACTACACTGATTTTTCAAGACTACTATGAGAAATAACATTATTGTTTTAAAACTAGTTATTCTCAGCTTAAGCGTGGTTTAAAAGATACGTTTTAATAAGTTTAAGTTACAATTGATGGTAGAATCAGAACCTGGTCCAACTAGGAGCTGAAAAGCCAGTTAACCTTATTATTAGAAGAACCAGCAAAGAAAGTTTTCATACATAAACTTTGCCTATAAAAATCTTTTTTTTCGGTGCTGGGGATTGAACCCAGGGGCATTCTACCTCTGAGCTACACCCCCAGCCCTATTTTTTATTCTTTATTTTGATAAAGGGTTTCACTAAGTTGCAGAGGGCCTCACTAAGTAGCTGAGGCTGGCCACGAACCTGCAATCCTCCTGTCTCAGCCTCCCAAGTAATGGGATGACAAGCATACACCACCATGCCCAGCTTTATAAAAATCTTTAGTGAAGAATGGAGGATGTAGCTCAGTGGTAGAACACTTGCCTAGCATGTGTGAAGTCCTGGGTACAATCCTCAACATGGCAAAAATAAATATAATTAAAATGAAAATGAAAAATCCTTAGTGAACCAAACTTTAATAACAAAAAACAGCTATGTATCAGAAAATCGGCAATTTATTTTTAGAAAGATTTACAATTCTTTTTTTGTGTGTTTTTATTGGTGCATTGGAGTCTTACATCACAGTGAATATCAATTTGATGTTAACATACATGCACACAGCTCTTAGTGCCCCTCCCCCACTGCCCCTCTCCCATATGAAGTACCAAGAATGATGTTGGTTTATTCTCACATGTACGTATTGTTCATGATAGTAATTCCACCAATTCGCTTCTTTCTTGCCCTTCCCCTTCCCTTGTACCACTTCCCTTGTCCCACTGAGATTTCTTCATTATCAACCGGAGTCCCTTGTGTGTCCCCACTACTCCCTAGGTTGCACATATTAATGAAAACATATGTCCCTTCTTCTTTTTGTGATTGACTGATCTCACTTAACATAATGTTCTCCAGATCCTTCCACTTTCTTGCAAATGATATTATTCTGTTCTTTATTGCTGAGTAGAATTCCATTGTGTGTATTTCCCACACTTTTGTAATCCATTCATCTGTTGTAGGACACCTAGATTGGTTCCATAAATTGGCCACTGTGAATTGTGATGCTATGAACATGGGTATACATATATTACTGTAGTTTTCTGGTTTCAATCCCTTTGGTATGATACCCAGTAGTGGTATAGCTGGATCATATGGTGGATCTGTTCCCAGTTTTCTGAGGAATCTCCACACTGATCTCCATAGTGGTTGAACTAGTTTGCAATCCCAACAATGTAGAAGAGTCCCAATTTCCCCACATGCTTGCCAACATTTGTTGTTGTTTGACTTCTTAATGATTGCCATTCTAATTGGGGTCAGATGAAATCTTAGAGTAGTTTTGATTTGCATCTCTCTGATTGCTAATGATGTTGAACATTTTTTCATGTATCTATTGGCCATTTGTATCTCTTCTTTCGTGAAGTGTCTATTCATTTCAGTTGCCCACTTCTTGATCGGATTGTTTGTTTTCTTAGTGTAAAGTCTTTTAAGTTCTTTGTAT
>PVJS01034180.1:0-21720 GCA_004027185.1 Glis glis | reverse complement strand
GACTGAATTAGTGGTTGCTCCAATCCTAAGACTCCAGCTCTTAGACCGTTCGACCAGCTACTGGTTCCTCTGACCCTCCACGTGCAGTCAGAACCTGGGACTACATTGCTGCAAACTGTAAGCCATCTGATAAATCCTCTTTTTAAAAATATACTCATTCTGTGTATTCTGTTAATCTAGAGAACCCTGTCTAATACACCTTGTTATACATTTAAAAATTAATACCGTTTAATAGTCAAGGGTACTAAGGGACATAAGTGTTAAGTAACTTGCCCAAAATTGTACAGCAGTTAAGTGGAGTAGCAGAAACCCAAAAGGATATAATCTTCACATGAGAATCTGCAGCAAACTGCTTGTTAGATTGTGTTGAAAATGCCTAAACCCATCTTCGGGGATGAGAATGGCATATGATTCACTATAAAACTGTATAATAAATTATAAAAGTACATTCAAGAGAATTTGAAATCATGCTCAATGTTTTGTGTTATTTCTAAGGAACTGGGGGTAACTTTAACAAATGTGACTCACTGATTGGTCCTCAGAGTTTTTTGGTCCTCCCCAGGTTTAATGAGGAACAATTGGAAAATAAAAATTGTTTATATTTAAGGTGTATAAATTGGTGCTTTGATACACATATGTACTGTGAACTCACCACCACATCTAATATATCATCTTTCCTGGTTACTGTTTTTGTGAGCATGATGAGAACATTAAAGACCTACTCTATTAGGAAAATTTTTAAGTGTTCAATACACTATGATTAACTGTACTGTTGTACGTTATTAACTAAGCTGTGACACATACTGTATATTCGACTTTAGAACTTATCCCTTCTACGTAATTGAATCTGAATCTTGTGTCCTTTGGCCAACATCCTCCCATTTCCCCCTATCCCCTAGCCATGAGACACAAACTTTCTACTTGCTGATTCTAGAAATTTGGCTTTTTTATACTCCATATACAAGTGAGATCATGCAATATTTGATTCTATGTGCCTTACTTGTTCACTTAGTATAATGTCCTCCATGTTCTTCCATGTTGGTGTAAATGACAGGATTTCCTTAAGACTCAATAATATGTGTGTGTGTGTGTGTGTGTGTGTGTGTGTGTGTATTATTCTTGCTCAAGGATGTTTTGGCTACTTGGTATCATTATACTGGTAAATTGCTTTGGATAGTATGGAAACATTATTAGTTCTTCCAACTCATGAACATGGATATCTTTCTTTGTATTAATTTCCTCAACTTTTTTCACAAGTACTTTATAGATTTCAGTATACAAAGCTTTAATGTCTTTGGTTAAATTTTTTCCTAACGTATTTCATTTTTTTGATTTGAAAAAATGGGATAGTTTTCTTAATTTCTTTTTCAGATAGTTCTTTGGATTTAAAAATACAACTTATTTTTTATTCATTTTGTACACTGTAATTTTACTCAATTTATTTAGTAGTTCTAATTTTTTATTGTTGTTTTAGGGTTTTTGTTTTATTTTTTAACATATAAAATCATGTCATTCAAAAAAGGCAATTTTAGCCGGGCATGGTGGCGCACGCTTGTAATCCCAGTACTTTGGGAGGCGGAGACCGGAGGATCCGGGTTTGCGGCCAGCCTTAGCTCTCTCTCTCTCTCCCTGTCTCTCTCTCTCTCTCTCTCTCTCCTTAGTGAGGCCCTCTGCAACTTCGTGAGACCCGGTTTCAAAATAAAGCATAAAAAATAGGGCCAGGGGCGTAGCGCGGAGGTAGAATGCAATTTTACTTCTTCCTCCTTTCCAGTTTAGATGACTTTTATTTTTTTCTTGCCAATTTGTTCTGACTAGGATTTTAAGTACTATATCTAATAGAAGTCACAAAAGAAGGCACCCTTGTCTTCTTCCTGAT
This sequence comes from Glis glis, assembly GCA_004027185.1. NCBI lineage: Eukaryota > Metazoa > Chordata > Mammalia > Rodentia > Gliridae > Glis > Glis glis. Next base: position 19,844 of record PVJS01034180.1, on the reverse strand, counting down.
TTTAGAGGAAAAGGTTTTAGCTTTTTACTGTTGAGTATTGTAATGGTTTGGACTTAGAATGTCCCTCTAGCCCTTATGGAAAAAAGGTAGCAATGTTGCAAGTGGGGCTTGGTTGCTATTGAGGGGTCCCTGGGGGTGTGGCCCTGGGGATTAGATAAGGTCTTCTCCTTCCCCTGCTTGTTCTCTTTGCTTCTGGCCTCCATGATGTGAAGGGGAGTTTTGTGTGCTCTCTCTTTCTGCTTTCTGCCACCATGCCCTGAGCTTCAGACCCTAGCCTCACATGGACTGAACCAAGAATCTCCAAAAAACTGAGCAAATAAATCTTCCTTCCTCTAAATTGTGTGGCCAGTTGTCTTGGATTATATCAGTGAGAATGTTGACTAAAACAGAAATTGGTAACAGAAGTGGAGTCACTGCCATATCCAAGTCTGATCATGTGTTTTGTGAGTCTTTGGAATTGGTTTGTGAGAGGAACTTTGAAGGACCAGAATGTGGCTAGAAAGGCAGAAGGTAGAGACCATGTTCAGGAGATTTTGGAGGGCAAAGAGGATTCCATAGGAAAATGGAGTAGACGCCACACATGTCACATTCTGGCAAAGAACTTGTCAGGATTTTGCCTGTGTCCTGAAACTTTGTATGAGGCTGAATTTAAAGATAATAGATTGATTAAAATGGTAGAAGAAATCTCAAAACAGCAAAGTATCCAAACTGCATTATGGATATTGATGTCCGCATTCAGGAAATTGTACACTGATTTGAAAGTAGAGAGCAAAGCAGAGAGAAAGAGCGACTTTATAGATTTGAAGTTTGGCCAGAAAGGTATGTGTAAAACTGGGGTCCAGAGAGATGGTACTATGAAAGAAAGTAAGATGGCTAAAGAGAGGTCCAATACTTTTATTAGAAACAAAAAAGGAATGCAGTCAGGGCAGTTGAAGATTTGCATAAAAAAGGAAAGAATGAGATCAGGGCATTTTGTAGCCATAGAAACAAGGGCGGCCATTTTGAAGAAAGGCATTCAGATTCCTTCCCTGTGGCCTTGATGGAGGCAGGCCCAGCACTGCCCATGATGATGGGCTCAGCCATGATCATGATGGAGACAGGCCCACCCACTCTGAAAAGGACTCAGAAGCCATGATTGGAAAGGGTGTGACTACCTTTCCTGTTGGCAGTTGATTTGGGCATTCAAGTAATGCTGGTTTTGCTGGGAAAAAAAGAGGTCATGGAGTCTTTCCCCCACATTTCAAAGGAAGGCATGGGAAGTCAGGCAACATGTGGCAGGGTCAGAATCCCTGAAAGCAGGCCCAAATGGGGCAGTTTGTGAAGCTGTGATGGTGAAGCCAAGGGTTCAAGGAAAACCCCTGCAATTTAGAAATGCCAGAAACATGAAGTAACCACAAGGAAAGGCTGCAAGCTGTGAGCCATGGAGCTAGGCCGAAAGAGTGAGTACACTGTCCATTGCAATCAACCAGGTCACAGAGGCAGTGCTGCCAGGGCCCTACGGAAATCACATCTCACTGCCATGTGCCCTGAATGCCCAAGTGGAGCTGCAGAATCAAGTGGCTGCCCTGCTGGATTTCAATACTATTTTGGTCCCATTTCTACTTTCTATGGCCCTATTTGTCCCTTTTGAAACGCAAATGTTCTTCTGTGCCATTGTAAGTTGGATGTATGTAATTTGTTTTTTGTTTTTATAGGGGCTCACATAGAAGAGTTTACCTTGAGTCTCAGAGGAGACTTTGGACTTTTGAGTGATGATGGAACTGTTCCGACTAAAGGAATTCTTGGAGATGGACTAAATGCATTTTGCATTGTGAGGTGGCCATGAGGTCTAGGGGGGCAGAGGCAGAGTATAATGGTTTAGATTTAAAATGTCCCCCTAGCCCTCACAGAAATAAGGTATCAATGTTGGAAGTGGGGCTTTGTTGCTAAGGGGGGGGTTCCCTGGGGGTATAGCCTTGGGGATTATATAAAGTATTCTCCTCCCCTTGCTTTTTCTCTACTCTGGTCTCTGTGATGTGAGAGTGGATCTTTGCATATTCTCTCTCTCTCTCTCTCTCTCTCTCTCTCTCTCTCAATCTGCTTCCCACCCCCATGCTCTGAGCTTCAGTCCCTGGCCTCACATGGAGGGAACCAAGAATCTCCAAAAAACTGTGAACAAATAAATCTTCTTTCATCTAAGTTGTGTGGTCAGTTGTTTTGGTTTATATCAGTAAGAATGTTAACTAGGACAAGTATGATATTGGGCTTTTCTCATGTGACCCTGTCTTCAAACTCACTGATTCATTCTTCTGATTGATAAGTCTTCTGTTAAATTGTAACTCACTGAGATTCTTTAAGAGAAATATTTTGAATTCTTTGTTGTACATCACATGGACCTCAGTTTTTTTTTTTAGGGTTAGTTACTGATGCTTTATTTTCTTACTATGATGGTATCATATTTCCCTGATTATTAATGATAACTGAGGCAATTTTTGATGTCTTATTGTTTGAATAAATTGCACTTCTTTTAGTTTTATAGATTGGTTTTGGCAGATAAAACTCTTTCCAAGTTAGCCTACCTGGAGATTTTGAATGAGCCAGCTGGTGTGGTCCATCAGCAATTTTGGTGTTAGAGTACTTGAATGAACTGGCCTGGTACCTGGGTCAGTGAATGGGCAGTCCTGGCACCTGGGTCCACAGGGTCTACCAGATGTGTAGGTCCACAGAAACAGACTGATATTTGGGCCTATGTGGTTCGCAAGGTGTGTCTAGCAATGTAGCAGACCTAGAACTTGGAATCTTGGATACATGGGAGCCAGTCTGGTGCCACAAGGTAGTCTGTTTCTAAGGCCTATAGGAAATTGGGTGTTCACTTAATTCTTCTCCATGTGAAGGGTATCTCTCTCCATTTTGTGCTGCATGGGCTTGGAGGAGAGTGGATATGGGTAGTGGAAAAATATCCTTTCTAACCTCTTTGGTGTTTTCTTATTTCTATGCCTCACTCAGTTGCTACAATCTATCATCTGGATTCCTTAGCTCTTATGAAGGTCTTATATATGGATAGTTGTTGAAATTGATTTCCATGGGAAGAAATGGGTGCTAGAAACTCATGTTCTGCCATATTGCTTATGTCACTCAAGGGGTCCCCTGACTTTTATGTCTGTGTCTTCCTCTGTATCTCCAACTATTTGGCCCCAGATTTTTGACACTAGATTCTCTAACATTTTCTAATGCTTCATCTTAATAATAGTTTTTAAACACCTGGAATACCTACAGCTTCCTATATCTCTATCTTTAATGCTCTTTTGTCTTAAAACGATCTGGCATCTAGTTTTATACCCCTTCCACACACACATTGTGAGATTAGATTTTTGAATACTATGATGATTACAAAATTTTTAAATACCTTCAGATAAAATGTTTTCTACTTGGAGTTGGAAATTAAAATGATTTCTTCACCATTTGTTATTCAATCAGTAGTATGTATCTATTCTGTGAATACACTTTGACTCCACCATACTAATGACTCAACTTCTCTCACTCTTCTTTGTCTGCCTTGCTCACCCTTTTCTACTTCCCTTTCCATATGCACAAGAGAAAAGATGCACTTGGGTCAGTTGGTCACTTTTGAAATGGAGCATCTCTGTTGTGTAGTAGTATTTATGTACCTTGGTTTGCTAAATATGTAGCATAAAGATGTGTGCCTTTGGTTTAAGGAATTATCAGTGCCAGTATCCATTATGAACAAGTTAATAGGATTACATCAAAATAAATGGCAGTTTATGCTCAGAAAACAAAGTATGGTTGACTAGGTCATGAAGTTTATGAGTAAAAAGCTCTTGAGTTATTTATAGACTACCTATTATAATGGTTAAGTATTCTCTTAATCTTAAGTTGTTTAGAATCAACATATGTGGGCTTCATTTTCATTTGTGTAAACTCATGAAGATGAAAAGGGGGGAAGAGGTGAAGGGAGGGACTGACTATATTTTATAGATGAAAATTAAAGATCCAGAGGTAACAACTAACTTTCCTGAGAATATGAAACTACTAAGGGAGGAATCAAGATTTAAGTTGAAAGAATTATGCCTGCCTTATATGCTTGTTCTACATCACAATACAGATTTCATCTTTTTAAGAAGCTTTCACCACACTTTCAACCCAACCTCATTGTAGATATTCAGCTATTTGCTGAGGTTGTGGGAAGATATCAGCCGTTGTCCATGATGACTCTATTACTGTGACTCTATTACATCACATGATAGACCATGGAGGTTAGTCTCATTAAGAAGAAAGCATGCTCTAAGAAAGGACCACAAGATGCAGAATCAGATTTTCATTTGAGTTTCAACACAGATACACATTTAATATTAGATATTAGAATTAGATGCTCAACAACTCTGAATCTCACTCATTTTACTCATACCCATGTTAATTAGTATAATAATTATATTCATCTATTTTAAACTGTCATAACAAAATACCTGAGATAATGCTTCTCTATAAATTTTGTTAATACTGTATTTACACAGAATACTTTATATTTCAATTATTATTTTATTTTACTTCTAAATATTTAGAAAGCTTTCTAAATGTCCAAATTTTTCTCTTTCTTTGTTTTCCCTGCTTTCCCTTTAGAGCAATCACTACACTGTGTGGTCAGGTTTATCCTAATAATAAGAAAAATAAAAAATAGAACCCAAATGAAATATTTTGGATTTTTACTCCATCTTACCCAATACCTCATGAAGAATTTTTCTTACTTTGAGTTTTCAAAAATACTGATGAATTTCCAAGAGGGAACAATGTAATGTAAACAACTGTCATTTTGTACTTGGCAAAGCAACCAACAGAAATTGAAAGAAGTCCCACATTTGATCCATTATAGAGCAACTTAACATTAAATACACACAAAATTTTCAGGTAAAGAATGAGTTATGGAAGGAAAGATGGTTATGAAAGGAAAGAGAGATGAGAAGGATAGTGCAGTGAAGTCTGAGGGTGTGTCAAACCAATTAAACTAGCCTTCTTTTAACATTATTCTACATTGCCTGGCTAAGAATTATTTGTAATCAACAAATTTGAAAGAACCTACTGAAAGACAGATGTAAACTTGCAAACGAAAATGAAAACATTCCCACTTTAAGTCTTAGAAAAAATAAAATAATTTAATTAGAGGTGTTTTAATGATTAAAATATTTTAATATTAATCACCCTCCTATTGCTACTACACATAATGCAATCAGCAGAAGTCAATATGTGTGTACTCTTATAATGATAAAGACCAAGACATAGAATTCAATTAAAGACATTTCACTCAACTCCAAGCATTTCCCTTGGCCCCTAATTAAGTGGGAAGAAAGAAAAAAGAATAAAGAATTCTTGAAATATTTTCACAGAACTGTGAAACAGGAAGAATATTCAGAGATTACTGCTAACCCTTATGCTATTGCAAAGGTAAGAGTGAAAAACAGGACTAAAATAATACCCTTGCCTAAATTTATACACACACAAAATAATATTACATATACCTACTTCTAGCTTCTTTCTATTGACTTCTGATAGCCTACTAAGTATGAGACATAGTGCACATATTTTAGTCTTCATTTTCTTGACCTTTCTCAAGCTTGTAAAATAGCTCTGTATGTCAGAAACTCTAATTTTTTATATGTTTTTATTGGTAAATTGTAGTCTCACATCACAATGAGTATCAGTTTGGTGTTAACATAGATGCACACATTTTTATCTTCTGTGATAACATTCTCTTTGCTTTTCCTCATTCTAGATCTTGGTAGTTTTATCCATTTCATTCAACTTTTAATGCCTAGTTTATTTACTTAAGAGTCCTTATTTTGTAAATCAATTTTTACTCATATATTATTTCCCTTTCATGTTACTTGCATTTATTTTGCCATTTTCCTAACTTTCTGAGCTGATTTCTCAGCTCATTAATTTCCATTTTCCTCTTTTCTAATACTTTTATTTTTCCTATATTTTTCTCTTTGCTGGTACTTATATTCCCTATTAAATATATATGTCTTCTTTCCTAGTACTGGTATTATACTTACTTTGATTTTTTAAATCATTACGTTTTAGTCTTTCTTCTCTCCTAGTACTTATGTATAATTTTTCCTCTAATTAACACTGGGAATGCCTTCCTTGAAGTTAATCTATGGTATTTCATTTTTAATTCCATTTAATATTTTCTCATTTTCATTTTGATGCTTTAAATTTTCCAAAATATATGGATATTTGAAGTGCTTTTTTGTTATTTTACAAAGAATATTTTAAGTAGGAAAATGAAATGATCTGTTTAATATGTTTTAAAAGATTATTCTGGCTGTTGTGTTCACAGTGGGTAAAATATAGCCAGAATGGATGTCAGGAGACAAGTTGGAGGTTATTGCATAGTGAAAGAAGATAGTAGGTTTATTAGGTTACTCATAATAAAAACAGAAAAGAAGTAGACAGATTCAAAATGTATGTCAAAGGTACAATGGACAAGAGAAGTAGTAGCATCATAATAAATATTAAGAAAAAATTGATGGAAGGGTGAGCAATAGCCAGGATCTTTTGCCTTCTCCCTTCCTTTTCTTTATGCAACTCTTCTAATTAAATAATAATTTATATTAGGTTGGTGCTTCCAGTTATCTGAACTCTAACTACATTCATGGTTTCTACCTTCAAGAAGACATATATATAATATTTTTATTAACTTGGAAAACAGACTTTAAAATGGTGTCAATATAAAAGAATGGCATTCATTATAAATGTCTCTGAATATGATAGCTAAATAAATCAAAGGACCATGTATGATAAGTAAAAGCATACTTGAGAGAACTTCTTCGGTGAAAAGGCTTAATTTAAATCCTGTTCAAAATTCACTTTTTGTAAACCAGAAATATTTATGATATAATTTTTCAATATATATGAAAACAATTTTAATAGACAACCAACATAAGACTTCTTGTTTTAAGGATGGGGAGAATCATGTTTGGGAAAGGAACTTTGAATAAGACAAATATAGATTATTTTTGTTGGTGCACTATGGCTTTTTCAATGAAGGATCAGTAATTAGTCTGGATTAAATACAATTTAGATTTATTAACTAGGAGAATAACCAAAGATACATTTTCAAAGACTACAGACAAAATTTACAGATAGCTGAAATTAGGGTGAAATGCAATAGGACATTTTCAGCCTCTTTGTCTTATAGCTTTCTTGCATAATCCAAGAACATTTAATCAGTTCAAATTTGCTTGAATGGAAGAGAACAAAAATTGCTGGAGGGTGAAAAGGATGGGAGGGAACAACCCAGAGATGGCAAATGCAGCTGTAGTTCTCCAATGGCAACAAGTGTTATGGAAATACACATGAGCACAATCAAGTCTATGTACAGCAGGAACTTGGTCTTTGGTACAAAAAGGAACAGACTTTTCACAGTTGATTTAATTTTCCCATGTTATAAAATGAAATAGTGAACATATAAAAGAATCCACAGCCCAAAGGTAGGTATATTGCTTCAACTAGACTCACCCAACAAAAAATGTGATTATCCCTAGGAAAATCAAGTTTTAAAATTATGATTGAGAAACACTTATTTTAAACTAAGAGAATTTTTATTCTTAAAGCCTGATTAAGTCCTGCTTCAATTTGTAATATAGAATTTAGATTAGTGTCTCCATGAAATTTGTTCAACAGGTTTAAAGCAACTATCTAAAAGCGTATTTTTTTAAAAAAATTCTACACAATGCCTTGCTGAACATGGCTTAACAAACCCTTGAGCATCCATTTCTTTCCTTGCTAGAGTACAGTACAGTTTTACAATCGATGTTGATTGTCTTGTTCTATCTAGTAAATTTTTTTTCATAGAAAGGCAAAAGTTAAATACAAACTGAAAGTGCAATTATGTACAGTAATCATTGACATGTAAGGGCTCATTTTATATATTTGTCAAGAATTATTTAAAAATGCAACACCGGCACTATAGCAAGGTCTGTTAAATTAATCCCAATTAAATATTTTGGTATGTATTCATAGTACAGTAAATTCTCATCAGTAAAGTCAATGTATTTAAAATGTTTGCCATTGCAGTTACCTTACAACTGCAGAGTGTGTGAGATCTTTAGTGGATCTCTCTTTTTTCTATAAGTAGTAAGAAATTCTGAGGTTGTCATTGAAACATTAACTTTACAGAGATGTTTTATAATTTCCTCTTTTATCTTTTTACCTTCAATTCAATATTAAATGATATTTCTTCCTTTCACAGCATTTTATTATGTTAAATAAACACATTTCAAATTGTTGAGTACTTTTATCTTCTAGGTTTGCAATTATGCATGTCCTGACTTTGAAACTTTATTACAGATTAAAAACATTAAAACACACACATCCTTGTGTGCACACGCATGCGTGTGTGCGCGCATGTACACACACACACACATACACACACACACACACACACACATATACACTCTTGAATTTGCTTAGGAAAGAAATCCATCAAAATAAATAATTCATGTTGGGATGGACTGAAATCTAGTCTTTTAGAAGGTGCCAACAGATGGTTTACATTTATAGAATGCACACTTGCTGACTTCCAAACAGAAATTAAAATTCATAAAGTATATCATTAGGACTCCTTATAAGCAGCATTATGTTTATGATATGAATTTGGATTTTCCCAGGTGAACAGTTTTCCATCATCATTTTACTAAGAAAAAAAGTGAAACAAATTGCTTTCCAGTTACTGTTTTGTGTTAGCAAGTTTAAAATTAAACTTTCCTGGTGATCATCCAGCGGCACAAGCCAATAAGCTCAGAGCTAGATGAGGCTGTAGTTTTCATGATGTTCGTCACTTTGAAAGAACTCATAGGCATTTTTTCACCCATAAAATAATACACATTATTCTGACTAATAAAATACGGCAGCTTCACTACCCTTCATTCCCTATTGCACCAGTTAGGTTAGAAACTTTCTCCCCATGTAATTAAGAGTGAGACTTTGCTTATTAAAGGTCAGGTAACTAGGCATTTTTAGTTAATTTTAGCAGCTCTCCTGGCTTAAGTGCGGCCACTTAAGAACATGAAATTATTGTAACATTTCATTTTTAGTGAACCTTGCTACTAACCAAAATGTTAACATTTAACTTGGGTATGGTTATGATTAAAACTTGCTTTAAGCCCTCAAAAGAGATGATTTATTGCTCATTAAGATTTTGTCTACACAGTACAAAGTAAAGTGGAACATGTCAATTATACATCAAGTGGAATAAAAAGTCATGAAAAATCACTAAAAATAGACAAAACAAGCTTGGGACTGTTATATACTAAGTGTAGCTAGTAGTTTACTTGATTTAATTAACCAATAAATGACAAAATCTCTTCAGAATGGCAGCATTTATTTGCGTTTGCTAAATATAAGAACATTAAGAATGAGCTGGACACTTGCTAGTTACTTTTAACCATGTTTTAATTGGTTTAAATCACTCAGGCAATTGTTTTCACTTTCTTCTTCAAAATGTTGGACCGCCAATGCCAAAATAATTAGGATAAATAATTATAGTTGCAAAAATCTGTCATTTTAGCTAAAAATCAAAATATAAATGTTTTGGTGTCATAGAAAATAAAAGCAACTAGTGTTTTTTGTTTGACTTGTTGCTTTTCAATCAATACCTTTAATAATGTATAGACAGGCTCTTAATATTTTTATGTAGAAATACTTAAGTGCTGACATAAGTAATTACAAGCAAATGTGATAATCTCCCTTTGCAAATGTTAAATATCATATGTCCTACAGAAGAAAATAAGGTACAGGAATTTTGAACATATTTATTCAAGGAAAATACCTAGAGTTGACTCGATACTTTTGCTTTTTCACTTGATATTCTCAATTGGGGTGAGGAGAAAGGCATTATATTTAGACTCAAGAAGTCCACAATTAAGTCATTATATGCTGTGTACATAACCAAATATAAAATAAAGTTGAATAACACTCTTTTCCTTAAAATGGATATATGAATGAAAGCAAAACACATTTCACACACACACATACACACACAAACATGCACACACACACATATATATTTATCTATCTATGGGTATATGTATGCATATATACATATATGGATATACATGCATACATAAAAATAAGAGTGTATAACATTTGATATTTTAATAGAGAAACAATGATTTGGTGATATTTTTGAACTTTGTTTACCAGAATTTCCTATTGTCAGACTAATGCTTTTACAAGTAGACACACAGTATTCCAAAATCTTAAATTCTATATTCTTTCTTGAAAAGCAAATGGTGTTAAGTGTCATTAAGAACACAAAGCAAAAATAAATTCTTCCATGTAAACCTTCTTAATTAAGCAATTTTAAAAGAAGCCAGAAGAATAAGATTTTACATAGTGAAATGTGCTTTATATACTACAGAAGATTTCGAATAAATCCAAGGTTGTATGGAGAACAAGCAACAACATGGATTTATCCTCTCTGTCTTTAGGCTAGAGGAATGTGTGAAAACAGAGGGGGCTCTCTGAGCATAGAAGTTCTCCAGATGATGACAGGTAAGTTGAATGTTCAACCCAGCAATGGATATCCAGTGGTGCAATGGCGTTGGGTAGAATGAGTTGAGCATTTTAGTGCCATCTCATCTACCTTATAGAATGATGGTGCTGTGGTCTGAATGCTTGTGCCCCCCCCATAATTAATGTGTTGAAACCTAATCTCAATATGCTAATATTAAGAGGTGAGGCCTTTCAAAGGTGATTAAGTCATGAAGAAATTAGTATCCTTATAAATAGGGAGGGGAGCTTGTTCGGCCTTTCTACCTTGTGAGGATGTAATAAAAAGAAGCTATGCCAGGCATGATGGTACATGCCTGTAACCCCAGTTCTTGGGAGGATCACAGGTTTGAGCCAGTCTCAGAAATATAATGAGACCCTGTTTCAAAATAAAAAATAAAAGGGCTAGGGGTATAACTCAGAGGTAGAATGCCCCTAAGGTTAATCCCTACAATCTCCCCCAGAAAAAAAGAAAAGGAAAGAATCTGCCTATGAGACATAGAGCAGGCCCTTGCCGAACACCAAATCTGCCAGCATCTTGATCCTGGACTTTCTATCCTCAAGAAATGAGTGGCTTGGAAGACTTCAGGGCTCAGAACCAGGCACCTGCCAGAGGGCTATTGAAAAGGCTAGCCTGAGAGGATGAAAGTGAAACACCAGATAGAGAGTGGATCTGGATGGTATATTCATAATTACAGCCAAACCAGTTCCAATCAATTAGGCCACTTTAAACTGGAATCATCTAGCAGCTTAGAACATTACTATATAATAAATATATAGCAAATATATTTACAACAAACAGCAACAAACTAGACAATGGTTGCTGTTCAGGAAGCCAAGAAAGTCAGTGAACATCTCATCCAACGAGTCAGATTTTCTCTTCTCAACCAGAGGTGGCTTGGGCCATAACCTTCCCCTTATACAGCAAGATAACATCTTGGAAGGAATCCAGGGAGGGGGGCAGGTGATTAAGAACTCTACAGGTACACACTTTTTATATTAGATTGAGAATCATGCAAAGAGGTTCATTAAGTATCAGCACAGGCACATTTGCAAATAGATAGGACTGTATAGGACTACTCAGCAGACGGAGGTAGAGTATATTAATTATTGAAAGAACAAAGTAAATGATTTCTATGTATCTGAGTAAACTGAGTTTGAAACATTTTAATAGCAGGTAATGTTATTAAGATTATCGTTGTTTCTTCGTCATTTCATTATTTTTCATTCTCCTTTTAGTCTAATAGTTCTAATACACTATAGCTGTATCCAACTTTTTCTTTTCTGGTTTTTTTTTTTGGTGCTGGTGATTAAACCTAGAGGCATTCTACTCCAAGCTACACTACCTTCAGCTCTTTTTATTTTTTATTTTGAAACAGCGTCTCACTAAGTTGCTGAGGCTGGCCTCGAACCTGGGATCCTCCTGTCTCAGCCTCCCAACTACTGGGATTATGGGTATTCGACATCACACCCCGATAGCTGTATCCATCTTTAAATAGTTTGGTGGATACATGATGTTGAGATGAATCTTCACTTTCTAACACCTACTTCTGTCCCTAAACTCATCTACTGCCATTCTGCCTCAACCCACAGTTCATTTTCCAGCCACACTTAATAGACTGCTGATCTTGAAGCATGCCATTTTCCTTTTGCCTCCAAGTCTTTGCACATGTTTCACTTACCTCTTGCATTCCATTCCTAGTGAAATCAACATGCCAATTTGGAATCTGTTCAGACACTACCTCCTCCAGAAAAATCTTCCAGACCTATGTTGGCCACAATTAAAAGTGCAACACTCTTTCTTGTTCTTGAGGACTCCTCAGAACCAATGTTGAGATTTTGTCAACTTTGAGACTATTAAGGGTTCATAAAACTAAGGGCAAGATATGTTTAATTTGGGGACTCCAGTCTCCTAGGATTCCTTTATAATTCAGGCAACAAATTTTTTTTAAAAAACAATATACTTTTGTTGGTGCATTGTAATTTGTAATTATCCATCATAGTGAAATTCAAAGTGATACAAGTATGCACACAGCACTTGGTGCTATTCCCTCCGGATCCCACCTCACGCCTCTTCCTCCCCATAGATGTTAGTGAGATTGGTAGTGATACCTTCATATATGAACATAGCATTATTTGAACTATTCCCTTCATCAATTCTCCTTTTACCCCTCCCCACCTCCCATCTCCAATCTTCTTCTACTATTCTACTGGTCTTTCTCTTCACTTGTCTGAAGTCCCTTTTATTTCCTATTTTCTCTATCTTCTACATATGAGAAAAAACATAGGACTCTTGATGTTCTGAGACTGGTTGACCTCACTTAGCATATGACATAATTTTCCCTGCAAACAACATAATTTTGTTCTTCATTGTGTGTGTAAACCACTTTTTTAATCCATTCATCTTTTATGGACACCTGGGTTAGTTCCATAATTTGGCTATTGTGAATTGTGCTATTATAAACATAGGTATGTATGTATCACTATAGTATTATGACTTTAATTATTTTGGAAAGATACCCAAGGATGGTACGGCTGGGTCATATAGTGGTGCCATTCCTAGTCTTTTGAGGCACCTTCATACTGATCTCCATTGTGGTCATACTAATTTATACTCCCAGAAACAGTGCTTAAGAGTTCCTATTTCCCCACATCCAGCATTTATTATTGTTTGTATTCATGATGAATGTATTTGCCTCTATCTTAAGCCAAATGAATACTTTATTTTAAATGAAACTTAAAAAACTAGAGATCCACAGGAAGCACAAGGTATATAGGTCTCCAAGTAATAAAGAATACTTATTATAACATATCATAAGGCTTCTGTAGGAATGAAAAGTAAATGTGCAGTTTCGTCATCTAAGGAACATAGCTTTTCTGGGGATATGAAGATTTCTGTAACAAGAGAAGCCTCTATGGTTAGAAATTCAGTTATGGAAGAAGTGAAGTTTATTTTTAAAACTTATCCACATGATCAGGATGGACTCATCTTAAATTTCCAGTGGTAAGATTAGGAAGAGAATGGCTAGGTATAGATGTGGCAGGTGGTACTCAAACTGGCTGCCTCATGTTCCGTACCTTATTGTGCGATGACATACCCTACATCCAGGTGAAAGAGGGAGTCAGAAATTTTTTTAAAAAATTAAAAAAAAATAGCCAAACATATGCACTCAGGCGACCTTGATTTCTGCACTAAATAGATCCTAACGACAAATGAAAACACTTGTTTCTAGAGACCTCAGTGGACTGCTTGTGGCGCGTTTAGGGACACCTCTGTTGCTTTGTTTTCCAGGCAGGGACCCTGAGAGGACCCTTAGAGGATATTGATAAGTTTTAATTATAATAAAGGCTATTATTCAGCATACAGGATGAACTCATGTGAGTAGAAATCATCAGTGAACAGGGTCTGAAACCTCAGAAAGCCAAGTAGCTCCTTGTTGGAACTCTTAGTTACTAAGTAAGAAGTCTAGCTATTCCCCTTGAGTGATCTTTAGAGAGGTCACATGAAGAGTAAGTGAGAGTCCATGAGACGACAGGAAAAGGAGAAGTCAGGCTGCCCAGACCTATCAGCATAAGCGACTGATATGAGAGCGAGCTGTGTTGGACCCTTTGGCCCATTTGTGCGGCCAGGTGACCACAACACCAGCCAACATCACTAGGAGTAGAATGCTACCAAGTTGCATCCAGTAAGTGCCAAAACCATGAGAAAAATAGTTGTTATTGTTGTTTTAAGCCACTGAAGTTTGAGTTGTTTTCTCATACAGTAATAAAGAACAAAAATGGAAAGTTTTCCAGTAGTAGGGTTACTTAAAATATGTGGCGTCAGCTTTGTGATAGAGACCAGCAGGATCTGAACAGACTTGAGGGACTGTCCATGGATGATGGAAAGGCAGTGTTTTTTCATTTTTCCATGTTTCCATCCTTTGCCTGAGTTTATACTCCGGTATCTTAATCTTCCGGCCTCCAGTTCAGTTTTTCCAAGCTGGAGATCATTCTAAAACAATTCTAAAACCAGCAAAGATACCCCCTAAACATTGGATAACATTTTTCAGTTTTATATGGGGGACTTCATGGTCTGGATTGTGGTTATTTCTCTGTTTTATTGATTAGTATATATAATGTTTGGTTTCGGGAAAATTTTCCTATGTTTGGAAATTTTTTCTCTCATATAATTTTTAAAATTTTTCTTTCTTAGTAGTCTCAGTTAAGATGGTACTCATTGTACTGCTTAAATCTCCATGTTTCTCTGCTACTCTCCAAATACTAGGCTAACTGCTGCACATAATGTGTTTTTTCTAATCCTCTGCCACTTCTCTATCACCTCCTTTCTATTATTCTGCCTATATCCTTGCTTGGTCATCCTCACTTCCCACATGTTCGTTTGATCCTTCTTTTGGGGAATCTTTCCCTACTTCCCCCAAATTGAGTTAAATGGCCCACCTATGTATCCCATAATATACCATTCTTGCTCCAGTAACTTCATTTTTAAACTATAGTAATACAATTTGTTGATATCTATTTTTGCTCTTAAATTCTCAATTATTGAAGGCAAGAGCTGTCTGTTTCTTCATATTCCCCATGGGTAGCAGGCACACAGTAGGTACTTTATAAATATATTTGGAATAAATGAGCAAATAGAAAGTGAATAAATTATTGAGCCAAGATTCTATGTATTTCCCCCCAAAATACCATTTTAATTATGGCAAAGTAAATATAAATAAAATATCTGCCACACTGGAGTATTTATGTGAATTTTAGCTTGCTTCTTGCTCAAATTGTGAGGAGATTATATAGTGAAAACAGTGGTAGAAGAGGGTAATCTGGTTTGTTGTTGAAGTACCTCTGGCTCCTGTCCCAGATTAAGTAGGTAGATACTATTGAGTGCACATTGGTGCTACAAAAAAGGCAACTTTTTCTATGGTGGCCTATTCTCTGCTCACTGAATTGTTATTTTTACAAGGCAAATAGCTACCAGTGTATACAGAAGCCATCAGGATCTTATAGATGGTTTTAAAATGCTGTTTTTAGTTTGTATGCCTTCAAATTGCGCCTAAATAACACAGTTATTTTTGACTGATTGATTCTAAGAATTTTGCTATTACAGCCAAACTATGACATTTTGCATCATCTATTTTTAGCATTTTTAAAGAATGAAATGCTTTTCTATTTTTTAAAATGATTTTTCATTTTGAGTTTCTGCCAAATATTTAAAAAATCCATAGCTCCTAGAACTCACAGAAAATTAGCAAGGCCAAATAAAATACATGTGGTTTGCTGTTGCAGCTATACACTTTAAAGAAAGCTAATATATTGACTAATTCTTAGAAGAGCATCCATAAATTGCTGCCTCTGAAAAATGTTTTTTAGTTATAAAGGCTAGAGATGATGTCATTTTGCTGCTACAGGTAAAGTCTCTGTGCTTTTGACCTTTTAAGTATTTCTATTGAGATTCTAAATACCAAGGTACCAAAATATATCTACCACTATTTATCCAACAATGCTCAAAATAAAATGACAACATTCTACTGTATCAATTTATATCTCTATACTTTACCCTCTGATTATTTTAATGATTCAGTTTCTTTTTAATATACAAAGGAATGTACACTGGCTTAATGAAAGGGATAATAATGTTAGTTATAATACATCAACATAATTTAAAATGTTCTCTAGTCAATTCCTTGATATTAACAATCACTACCAACATCAAAATACATTAGCACTTAGACAAGCTGTGTAACTGGGTTTTTATTTGAAATTTCTTTGCCACATAAGACGAACAAATTAGTTGCCCTATAGAGATATCTATGTTTTTGTGTATGAGTACATGTCTTTGAGGTCTTCTAAGGTGTGGCAGATTAAAAATGCCACACATTGTTTGATGCTTTTCTTAAAAAGTCTTAGAATGTTATATGGCTGCTTTAAAAACAACAACAAAAATGGCAAAAGTAAACTGTGCCAATTTGTGGGTCAGACCTTAGGAAAGAATGGCAGCTCCAATGTCTTGTCTCAACATTCATTCTTAGAGTCCTGAGACAATGTGTAAGAAGGTCGACTATTCAGCCAGATAAACCATGCAGAAAGATCCTGATCCCATATGCAGAAAAAGATGAACTCAGATGAACCTATCCTTCCAGCTCTGCATGCTGACGTGCCAAACCAAACACAACTAAGTGACCTAGCCATGCCACCTGGAGCAAAAAACTTACCAGCCAAATTACTGAACTACAAAATCATACATGTTTGTTGCTGTAAGCCACTAAGTGTTGAGTGATCTGTTATGCAACAACAGATAACCAGAGCACAAAGTACATGGTGTGATTCTTTGGATTGACACTCTTATTTTGTGATTCTTTTTCACCCAACTCATTCAGAACAAGTCTACTAACTCGGTTATAAGATACACATCTAAATAGTAGAAAATTATTCACAAGGGTACATAAGTTGAAACTATTAAGTTTATAATTTTAGGGCTAATAAAAAACAGGTTTTTGCCAGTCAAGTATTTTCCAATTTCCATATTTGCACTGGAGATAAATCAGGCCTACTAGCTTACTATCTAGCCCACTGATCTAACCACTTTAGAACCATCTAACTTCTAGATTTTAAAACTTCTATTTTACACATTAAAAGCACACACATACACAAACACACACACACACACACACACACACACACACACACATCAAATACATCTTTCGTATCACCAGATCATAAATGCTTTATAAGTCACCTTATAAAGATGCTGTGAGATCCAGCCACCACTCACACACAGCTGTTTCTGGGGAGGAAATGACAATAAGTAAATAAATAATAAAATCATAGGATGAAAAGCAACATACCTATCTTAGTAATAAAACACACAGACACATACACACACACGCACACACACACACACACACACACACACACACACACACATGCAGACACACACACGGAGATGCTTCAAGCATATGTAAGGTTATTGATTTAGAATCTAGCAGAAAGAGGTGCCTAAAGCATTTTCAGAATAATAATGTAAAAACATAAAGAATTTTACTTCCATTTGGTTTCCTTTAAGATTTAGAAATGAAACTAGTACAATTTAAAAAATGAATAAAAGAAATATGTTAGAAAACGTAAGTCCTCTGGGGATACCTAGTATTACTAATCAGTTTTGGAGAAAGTCAATTTTTCTTTTCCTTCAAGAAAAGTATGTTCAGATGGTGTTGGTTGTGCAATTTAATCCATTTAATCTCTACAATGTATGACATATTTAGAACATATTCTGAATATTTTGAATATAAGATATTTATGTATCACTTCTAATAGGGAAAGGATTATTGAAAAATAATTTGAATATTAGGTAACATGTTTTGATGGTGTTTCTGTAAGATATAAAGGAAGTTTATTAATTATCTATTATGGGTAACATATTATCTTTAAACATAACATGGTAAAACAGCAAACATATATTATCTAAGTTTCTGTTGGTCAGGAGTTTGGAGGCAGGTGACTGTCTCTGTCTTTCATGAGGTTGCGGGTAAACTGTCACCAAGCATCTGAAGGTTTAGTGGCTGTGTTCGGCTGCCATGATGGTTTCATGATGGCTCACTTACATGGCTATTAGCAGAAGGCCTGTGTTCCTTGCCATGATGTCTCCATAGAGTTGTGTGACTCTCATCATGATATAGCACCAGGGTTCCCTCAGAGCAAGGAGTACGGGAAAATGGAGAAAGCCACAGCATCTTTTATGAACTAATATCCATGGTTACTATGCCATCCTTGAGCTTCATTCTATTCATTAAAAGTGAGCCTCTGAGTCTACAGCACACTCAAGGGGAGGGACATTGAACTCCACTTCTTAATCAGAAAAGTATCAAAGAATTTATGGTCATATTTTAAGTCCACCATAGGCAGGGTCAAAGATTTGCCAAGATTAAGCTTCACTGGTTTGTTTGGTTCTGAATTAGATGTGATGCTATAACTAGCAAATATTTCATTGCTGTGAGCCATATACACCAACATAGTGCATATTTTTGAAGGCTATAATCTTTCAGGGGCTCTCTCTGAATACTCTTCTCACTCCACCTCTGCATCTCACAAAAATCAAATATATGCTTTCAGGATACAACTTCATATTCTGGTACAGGGGGCGCATTCCAAGTCAAGACAATACCTAGATCAGAAGAAATAGTGCAAGGCTGAAAACAACCAGCATTGAATTGTAGTTCATGGATTTAGAAACTTACATTTTGAATACAATCTGTTTTATTTTCTGTATTTTATTTGGTAGAGAAATTTTGTTTTCACTCCTGAGAAATATTACAATGTAATTTGAGACAAATAAATCTTAAAATCTACTATGTAGAGAAATTTTTGTAACACCATTTCCTTAAATAAGTGGCAAAAATTTCATGTTTTACTGAAATCCTGTGACACTTCATAACACTGAGAGAAAATTAATTGATAGGCATTGTGGCAAGGGAGAAATGTATTGATCTTTCTGAATCAAGGGTCATTGATTCCCATGCCTTTAGCTAAGTTTATTATAAGGGTTTTATTGTTGTTGCAAGAGAAAGGTATTTTTCAGCTTATTTCACAACAAAGGGGTTTCACTTTCAATATGCTTGTAGATGGTAGTGGAAACAGAAAAGTGAAGTTGCCACAATCGATGCAGCTGTAGCCTTAGGCTACCATCTCTGTTCCTCCATCACAGGCTGTGCACTCCCTCTCAAGGTACCCCCTTTTTTACTGCACACAAGCTGCATTCTCCTTTCTTCCTCACCCCCAGCCAGGTGTCTCTGTTTACTTATAGTCTCTGCTCCCTCCCAGCTCTACAGGGCATATAGACCATTCTAGCCTCTCCAGATCCTTTTTTATATCTTGTCTTTCTGCTTCTCAGTTACTGTTAAGGCTATGGTCAGCCCTGGGTGATATAGGTCAGGGACCCTCCCATCAACCTCCAATCAACCAATCAGCTCTAGCTGGAGGAGACCACAGCACAGGACTGGTCAAATACTAACTCCTCAAGATGTGCTGTGGGAAATTTTGTTCCCAGGACAGTGTATGTTGGTAATACAGGCATTCCAAGTCTTTGCCTATGTTGCAAAATGACAAATAGGTAAACAAAAATTTTTAACCCAGCCGGGCGTGGTGGCGCACGCTTGTAATCCCAGTACTTTGGGAGGCGGAGACCGGAGGATCTGGGTTCGCGGCCAGCCTCAGCGCTCTCTCTCTCTCTCTCTCTCTCTCCCTTTCTCTCTCTCTCTCTCTCTCTACCTAGTGAGGCCCTCCGCAACTTCGTGAGACCCGGT
>PVJS01034179.1:0-21722 GCA_004027185.1 Glis glis | reverse complement strand
TGTGTGTGTGTGTGTGTGTGTGTGGTACTGAGGATTGAACCCAGAGGCATTCTACCTTCGAGCTACACCCCCAGCCCAATTTTATTTCTTATTTGGAAACAGGGTCTCACTAGGTTGATGAGTCTCGCTACTTGCTGAGGCTGTCCTCGAACCTGCGATCCTCCTGTCTCATTCTCCCAAGTACTGGGATTACAGGCATGTGCCACCACGCCTGGCTCGTGCAAGAACTTTTAAAGCAGAACTTTCAGTATTATTAATATTATACTTAAGCCAAGTGTGGTAGTGCACGCCTGTAATCCCAGTACTTGGGAGGCTAAGACAGGAGAATCACAGGTTCGAAGCCAGCCCCAGCAACTTCAGTAAGGCTTACATCAACTTAGTGAGACCCTGTTTCCAAATAATAAAATTTAAAAAAAGGGCTGGTGAGCCAGGCAAATGGCCATGGCGCACACTTGTAATCCCAGTACTTGGGAGGCTGACACAGGAGGATCGCAGGTTCAAAGCCAGCCTCAGCAAATTAGTGAGGCTCTCAGCAAGTTAGTGAGACCCTGTTTCCAAATAATAAAATTTAAAAAAAGGGCTGGTGAGCCAGGCAAATGGCCATGGCGCACGCTTGTAATCCCAGTACTTGGGAGGCTGACATAGGAGGATCACAAGTTCAAAGCCAGCCTCAGCAAATTAGTGAGGCTCTCAGCAAGTTAGTGAGACCCTGTTTCCAAATAATAAAATTTAAAAAAAGGGCTGGTGAGCCAGGCAAATGGCCATGGCTCACGCTTGTAATCCCAGTACTTGGGAGGATAAGACAGGAGGATCACAGGTTCACAGCCAGCCTCAGCTACTTAGTGAGGCCCCCCCACAACTTAGACCCTGTTTCAAAATAAAGAATAAAAAATAAGGCTGGGAGTGTAGCTTGGAGGCAGAAAGCCCCTGGGTTCAATCCCCAGCACCACAAAAAATAAATAATAAATAAATAAATAAATAAATAAATGGCTGTGGATGTAGCTCAAAGGTAGAATGCCCCTGGGTTCAAAATCCCCAGCACCACAAAAAAAAAAATGTGTGTATAAATGACTTGGAACTTTCATGTATTCTCAATAAACAAAAAGTCCTTGAACTACTTACAGATTTGTGACTGAAATAGGTTCCCAACATCACCAGAATAAAAACAGTAATTATGGAACCAGGTTGAGGAACTTTATCACTGGGACAGGTACACAGGAATTACCTTTGCTCACTAAAACATAAGAACATTGCTTCCTGTAACTGTGGCTGTTCATTTGTAGAAGAATTTTCATACATATGTTTTCTACTACCAGTCACTATAAAAAGAAAAAAATCAGACTAATGGAGGCCAAATTTAGAGAGAAATAAAAATCTTCCTTCAGTCTAGGCTAAATGGACACATTACACAAAGAACTCTATACATTCACAAGTACAGCTCTGTCTGCACTGGTTCCCAGGGCTCACACAATACCACTCATTCAACAGCTTTCCTTTGACGTAAACTGATGTGAGAGCTCAGTCAGCTCTTCTGAACCCAGGATCTTGAAACTCTTAATAAATTAAAGTCTACATTTTTCCTTAGCACTGTTTTCATGTACTTTGTCTAAAAAGCAAACTTCCTATTTCCCTCAAAAAAGCAAATCTGGAAATCATTGTTCCTGTTGGACAAATGGTACACTCTACCTATAATTACTTTTGCACTAAAACCACAATCCATGTTAGAAATCTAAGATCATTAACACTGACAGTTTGATAGAACTTTTTTTTTTTGCGGTACTGGGGATTGAACCCAGGGGCATTCTACCTCCGAGCTATACCCCCAGCCCTATTTTTTATTCTTTATTTTGAAACAGGGTCTCGCTAAGTTGCGGAGGGCCTCACTAAGTAGCCGAGGCTGGCCGCGAACCTGTGATAGAACAGGCTTGATAGAACATATTTTTAAATGCATGAGTCCTAAATATAATTCCAATACACTCCACACCATACAACTCAAAATAACTTCCCAAGCCAGGCATGGTGGCACACGCTTGTAATCCCAGTATTTGGGAGGCTAAGACAGGAGAATTGCAGGTTTGCAGACAGCCTCAGCTACTTTGGGAGGCCCTCCGCAACTTAGACCCTGTTTCAGAAATAAAGAATAAAAATAGGGCTGGAGGTGTAGCTCGGAGGTAGAATGCCCCTGGGTTCAATCCCTAGTACAGCAAAATAAAATAAAATAACTTCCCAAAAATTAAAAGAAATTTTGAGAACTGTTAAGGGCAAGAGAAAAACAGTGAATTCCCCCCCATAAAGACACCAAAAATAATAAAGATATTTCACTGGGTGTTTAAGCCTAAGGAAGAAGGAGTGTTCTTCACTGAACCACTTTTAGAAGCTAAATAACACTATTTCTACCTACAAAGCACATTATTGCTTCCAATAATATTTTATGTCAGCTTGAGTCTGGTGAATTCTCACATTCACTATTAAGAAAGAACATCAATAAATTAAAGCCTCTAAAGTACTTCTTAATCCTATGGCAAAGTTTTCTAATTTCCTTCCTTCTTTTTCTTTCTCCCCTCTCTCTCTCTCTCTCTCTCTCTCTCTCTCTTCCTCTTTCTTTCTCTTTCTTTCTGTTCTGGGGATTGAACCCAGGGGCACTGTACCTCTGAGCTATACCCCCAGCGCTATTTTATTTTTTATTTTGAAACAGAATCTCGCTAAGTTGCTGAGATCTCACTAAGTTGCTGAGGCTAGCTAGCCTCGTACCAGCGATCCTCCTGCTTCAGCCTCCCAAATACTGAGATTACAGAGGTGCACCACTGCGCCTGGCTGGCAAACTTACTTTCTCAGACACTTACCAGACCAGCAGTAAAGCTCATTCGTTTTAAGGAACAAAATGGTAATGATCAATTTGATCACTAAATTATTACCTCCTGAATGTTTGAGAGTTGTGTGTGCGTATGTAAAATACTATATATACATTATATTAGTACGCACTATCACTTAATTATAATCCTTTATTGAAATGATCAAGGGCTGTTCCAGAGTTAGAGTAATAATCAAGCCATCAAGTCACAGGTTGGAGTAATCGACCCATCCTCCTTAAGAGTTCTTGTGGGCCTTCTCATTTCTTTAAGTCTTTCCTTCTCTATGACACATATGACACAATGCAAACAAACATGTTTTGAAGAAGAAAAAGTTGTCTCTCCCAAGTTTTCTGTCCTTAAATAGACAATAAATCCTTAAAGATACGCGCCCTCTCCCCCCAACCAGAACACAAAATGCAGTGGTCTGAATATACCATTTATTTAAAGAAATCAGTAAATTTCAATCATCACCCTTATAGTGGTAAGACTGTATTTGTCAAGAAGAAGAGAAAATATCTTTTCACCTAATGACGACTAAAAGCACCAAAATCTTGTGTGTTCTACAAAGCAGTAACCTCAGGAACATTTCAACACCCCTCAGACTTGTGAACTGTTAGCAAAACACAAACTCCAGTTCTCAAATATATCCTCAAAGTTCCTGACAATCAAATTCTTGGATCAGAACAGTTTCTATACATGCAGCCTGATACTGCCTCCCTCAAGACCCCTTTTCAAAACTACCACCACACCCTCTACAACAGCTCTAGTGCTTTAAGAGCAGTCTGACTTTCACAGAGGCCTCTAAAAATACATATATTTGTGCTTTCCAGAACATTAACCCTAAAACTTCACTGTACTACTGCTTTCTTATCTTTTATAATCAAACACATTTTTCATTTTTCTATAACATGAAATCCTAATTTTGTCACCAAATCAGGACTAATATCAAGACAAAGGAACACATACAAACCTTTCTTTCATTCTCTCCTAGTTCTATTTTATTACATAAAATTAATCTACTACCTTCTATAAATGAAATGAGTTTTAAAGCATTTCAACATATTTAACAAAGAAAAATGTATTATAATAATTATTTAGTTTATCTTTGGACTCTAACCAAGTATTACTTGGTCATTTCAGGTTCCATGTTTAGATAGTTACCTACACTAGGCCATGACAGACTGAAATGACAATTTTTCAATAAAGGAATATCAAGAAATGGTATGTAGTAGACTGAGGGATAGTGACCAAGTAGCAATAGGGGAACCCAGTTCACATTTTGTAATGGGACTTAGCCAAAATTTTAAGTTTCCTTTGTAGAAAATAAACCTGAGAGCCGGGCGTGGCGGCACACGCTGGTAATCCCAGTACTTGGGAGGCAGAGACTGGAGGATCTGGGTTCACAGCCTGCCTCACTGACTTAGTGAGGCCCTCCGCAACTTAGAGAGACCGGTTTCAAAATAAAGAATAAAAAATAGGGCCGGGGGTGTAGCTTGGAGGTAGAACACCCCTGGGTTCAATCCCCAGTACTGCCAAAAAAAAAAAAAAGAAAAGAAAAGAAACCTGAGAATACATGTTTAGCTGACAAAAGATAAGTTATTTAGTAACTTATATTTTTTATTCAATACCAACATATTAAATAACATTTTAAGTTTAATATAAAGACCCTAGAATTGCAAAATGATTGTGTATATAATGAAGTTATAAGATGCAGATTTTTTTTTTTTTGGCAGTACTGGGGATGGAACCCAGGGGCATTCTACCTCCGAGCTATACCCCCAGCCCTAGTTTTTATTCTTTATTTTGAAACAGGGTCTCACTAAGTTGTGGAGGGCCTCACTAAGTAGCTGAGTCTGGCCGCGAACCTGTGATCCTCCTGTCTCAGCCTCCCAGGTACTGGGATTACAAGCCTGTGCCACCACACCCGGCTAAGATGCAAAATTTTTTAATCTTGTTTTAAAATACTACTCAACTACAGCCAGCTGTGGTGGCACACGCCTGTAATCCCAGTACTTGGGAGGCTGGAACAGGAGGATTGCAGGTTCGAGAACAGCCTCAGCAAGTAGTGAGACTCTCATCAACCTAGCGAGACCCTGTTTCAAAATAAAAATAAAACAGGGCTGGGGGTATAGCTCAGAGGTAGAATGCCCCTGGGTTCAATCCCCAGTACCACAAAAAAAAAAAAACTACCCAACTACTACTCTTGTTAAGTCATCATTCCTTCTCTCCTCTCTAACTACCCTCTCATAATTACAAAAACTA
Source organism: Glis glis (assembly GCA_004027185.1). Taxonomy (NCBI): domain Eukaryota; kingdom Metazoa; phylum Chordata; class Mammalia; order Rodentia; family Gliridae; genus Glis; species Glis glis. Next base: position 16,608 of record PVJS01034179.1, on the reverse strand, counting down.
AGTACAGAAGAAAAACAAGAACGATAAACATGGTATTTCATAACTGCTATTAGGAAGACAAAACTAGAGCACCTCACTCTAAGAATCTAACTTTCCATATATAGTACTTGACAGGGCTGGGGATGTAGCTCAGTAATAAAGCACTTACATGTGTGAGTGCTGGACTTGGTCCCCAACAAGCAAAAAATAAAAAGACTACTTGGCAAAGAAACCTGAAGAGTCTAAAATTCCTGCTTTTAGCCGGGGCGTGGTGGCGCACGCTTGTAATTCCAGTACTTGGGAGGCTGAGAGAGAAGGATCGTAGGTTCGAAGCCAGTTTCTGCTACTTAGGGAGGCCCTCGGCAACTTAGTGAGACCCTGTTTCAAAAATAAAGAATAAAAACTAGGGCTGGGGGTGTAGCTCGGAGGTAGAACACCTCTGGGTTCAATCCCCAGTACCACAAAAAAATAAAATTCCTGCTTTATCTTTCTTTAGCGTGGTGGTGGTGAAGGTGTGTGAGAGAAACCAAGAAAAGGAGATACAATGACCTTTGAACATCACACAAAAACTTACCCACTTGAAGGATCTAAAGCAATAGCTCTAGGTTGATCCAACTCTTGCCAAAATAAAACTTTTCGTAAAGATCCATCTAAATTCGAAACTTCAATCCGATTCGTTTCAGAATCTGTCCAATATAATTTTTCTCCAAGCCAATCACATGCCAGCCCATCAGGGGACAACAATCCAGAAACAACAACATTCTGTACACTGTCAGTTTTGTTAAATTCTGTTCGTTTAATGGCTTCTTCGCTGACATCACTCCAGTAGATCAAGCCATGGCCAAACACAAAGTCCACTGCAGCAGCATCTTCCAAGCCGCCAACTACAACTGTGGCATTTTCTTTGCCATTTGTAGCATCGACTAATCGCAAGTCCCGTCTGTTTGCATAAAGCAACAAAGGGGCCGCTGGAACAAAAAAAGAAAACTATGTAAGTTAAAAAGGAAGAAAATGTATTGGTTCTTATAAGCAAGGTTTCAAATCAGCATTAGTAAGCAAATACTATCAAAAATAAGAAAAGGGTAAACAGACCAATAGAGCAATGCCTAAAATCTTTTCACACACAAAATATTGTTTAGCACTCTAAATGCAAACATAATGGAGGGAAGACATTAATTCCACCAGGACAGATTTTCTTATGAAAACAGTCAGTGAGATAATTTTTTTTTTTTTTTTTGTGGTACCGGGGATTGAACGCAGGGGTGTTCTACCTCCGCGCTACGCCCCCGGCCCTATTTTTTTATGCTTTATTTTGAAACCGGGTCTCACGAAGTTGCGGAGGGCCTCACTAGAGAGAGAGAGAGAGAGAAAGAGAGAGAGAGAGAGATGAGAGAGAGGAGAGAGAGAGAGAGCAAGATAAAAATTTAAAAGCTTAGCCATACCAAGAATGAGCAAGGATACAGAGCTTTTGGAATGCACATACACTGCTGGTGCCAATGCAAAATGATGCAGTCACTTTAAAATCAGTTGGCAGTTTCTTAAAGGTTATACATTCAACCTACCAAATGATCCCAGCTATGGCACAGCTAGGTATTAACTCGAGGATATAAATGTTCACAGTTGCCGGGCGTGGTGGCGCACGTTTGTAATCCCAGTACTTGGGAGGCGGGAGACCGGAGGATCAGGGTTCGCAGCCAGCCTCAGCTACTTAGGCCCTCCGCAACTTCATGAGACCCAGTTTCAAAATAAAGGATAAAAAATAGGGCCGGGGGTGTAGCTCAGAGGTAGAATGCCCCTAGGTTCAACCCCCCGGTACCACAAAAAAAACGTTCATAGTTATTTATTTTAATAACCTAAACTAGAATGTGATCAACAAGCTATTGGATAAACAAATTGTGATATATCCACAGAATAAAAAGTAATAGACTGCCGGGCATGGTGGCACATGCTTGTAATCCCAGTACTTGGGAGGCTGAGACAGGAGGATCACAAGTTCGAAGTCAGCCTCAGCAACTCAGTGAGGCTCTCAGCAACTCAGTGAGACCCTGTTTCCAAATAAAAAATAAAATAGGTCTGGGGGTGTAGCCTGGAGGTAGGAGGGTTTCATTCCCAGTACCACAAAAAAAAGTTATGCACTATTTATACATTAAAACTGGATTAATCTCAACAGAGTAAAAAAAAACCCAGACCAAAAAAGAGAATATATTTTATATAGCGAACATCTATATAAAATTATAGAAAATGCAAACTAATCTATTATGACAAAAAGCAGATCAATGGCTGTCTTGAGTGGAGAGAGGGGGTGGAAAAGAATGGGAGGTAGGGGTTACAAAGAGGCATCAGGAAACTTGTGTGGGTGAGGTGTTATATTATCTAAATTATGATGATGGTTCCAGAAGTATATATTTGTCAAAACATATTAAATTTTATACTTTACATAAATGCAATGCATTGTATATCAAGTATCTTAGTTAAACTGTTAAATAACTTTAGCAGAGCTAGATTCTAACATAATTAGTTTATTCTGTTCTACATTATTAGAATGACCTATGAAGAGACCTAATATCAAAACTAAATATAAAGCCTATCTTAAATAACATTTAACTGAGAAAGTTGAAGTTATCAGGACTGAAATAGTATAAATCTATGGTCTTTATGAGTTTTTAAAAAACATCTATTTTGGCGCCGGGCGTGGTGGCACACGCTTGTAATCCCAGTACTTTGGGAGGCAGAGACCGGAGGATCCGGGTTCGCAGCCAGCCTCAGCGCGCATGCGCGCGTGATCGATCGATGGATCGATCTATCTCTCTCTCTCTCTCTCTCCCTCCCTTTCTCTCTCTCTCTCTCCTCTCTCTCTCTGTCTCTCTCTCTCTACCTAGTGAGGCCCTCCGCAACTTTGTGAGACCCGGTTTCAAAAATAAAGCATTAAAAAATAGGGCCGGGGGTGTAGCGCGGAGGTAGAGCGCCCCTGCGTTCAATCCCCAGTACCGCAAAAAAAAAAAAAAAAAATCTATTTCAAACTTCTGACATTTACTTTCCCAGAATCCAATAGCATTAAAAATCTAGAGTACCACTGTCCTACAGAACTTTCCATGATGGAAATGTTCTCTCCACTGAAGAATGCAATAGCTGCCAAACTCACCGGGCATGATGGCACATGCCTGTAATGCCATTACTTGAGAGGCTGAGACAGGAGGATAGCAGGTTTGATCCAGATCCTCAGCAACTTAGTGAGACCTTGTTTCAAAATTAAAAATAAAGCCGGGCGTGGTGGCGCACACTTGTAATCCCAGTACTTTGGGAGGCGGAGACCGGAGGATCCAGGTTCGTGGCCAGCCTCAGCTCGCTCGCTCTCTCTCTCTCTCTCTCTCTCTCTCTACTTAGTGAGGCCCTCCGCAACTTCGTGAGACCCGGTTTCAAAATAAATTATAAAAAATAGGGCCGGGGCGTAGCGCGGAGGTAGAACGCCCCTGTGTTCAATCCCCGGTACCGCAAAAAAAAAAATTTTTTTAAATAAAATGGGTTGGAGGGTAGCTCAGAGGTAGAATGCCCCTGGGTTCAATCCCCAGTACATAAAACACACACACACACACACAAAGTTAAGACACTCACAAAAGTGCAAAGAACAAAAGTGATGTTTAGGCCAGTCTACGGATTGTCTGCCAAATGGAGTTATGAATTTGCACTCTGTTCATCTGTAGGTACAACATGAACCTCTTTTAACCAAGCTTAAATCTAATTTCTTAGTCAAAAGCAAATGGGGAGCTGGGTGTGGTGGCACACACCTGTAATCCTAGTTTTGGGGAGGCTGAGAGCAGGATCATAGGCTCCAGTCCAGCCTCAGCCTCAGCGAGGCCCTGTTTCAAAATAACAAAAGGCTGGGGATGTAGAGGTACAATGCTTATGTTCGACAAAAAAAGTACTGTTGAAAAAGAACTATGCCAGGTACTCTTGGGCACAGGATTCTGATGGCATCACTTAAATAACTTTGAGGCCACACCAGCAGACTGAGTCAGGATCTCCAAAAAGCTAGTAGAGAAGTAAATGGGTTCATGAGACTGAGAATTAACTACATAGGACTGAATAAACTGGTGAAGGATGATTATGGGTTTTGTTTAAAATATCACCAATGCTTTACTTTCTATTTCCTGGATATAAGAAACCCCTTTCTATTTTTCTCTTAAGCAATCTATCATCATAACAATATAAACAGACTATACTTTTGTAAAGAGAAATAAATATTTTCCTTTTCTCCCTACCTGTCTTCTCTCCAGAATTCAAAAACTTTTTTTTTTTGGTACTGGAGATTGAACCCAGAGACATTCTACCTCTGAGCTACACCCCCAGCAGCTATTTTATTTTGAAATAGGGTCTTGCTAAGTTGCTGAGGTGGCCTGGAACCTGTGATCCTCCTGTCTCAGCCTCCCAAATACTGGGATTACAGGTGTGCACCACCACACTCAGCAAAAACTCTTATTAAATACTCTTATTTTCATGGAAATACAGTTGTATTGGTTCACTAAGTCTGCCTCTTAGTTGGAAACATTTGCCATGCAACTAAGGCTTTGACTGGAATGCCACATTTGCAAGTGCTGCTCATTTAATCAGATATAACCAGACAGTTTCATGAAGCTACGGTTGACTTTATGAGCCATGCTTATAGCCCTCTGGGGAAACTTGTCCTGGTATCTGGCTTATAGAGTTCCCAGACTCACAGATGAATTAAGGATGTTCAGTTCTTGGCAAGCCCAGAAACCCTAGAACATCTTGGAAACCTCATCAAGACAGGCATTAACCCAAACCGATAGATACTGCAAGTGAAACCTGCCAGTAAGTTCTTGACTTAATTCCTAGGTGGTGCACACTTGTAATCCAGTACTTGGGAGGCTAAAACAGGAGGGGAGCAGGTTCAAGACCAGCCTCCACAACAAAGCAAGACCTGTTTCAAAACAATAAAGGGCTGGGGGTGTAGCTTGGAGGCAGAATGTCCCTGGGTTCAATCCCCCACTAGCTAGCTAGCGCGCACGTGCACACACACGCACACACACACACACACACACACACTCCAATCAGAGCCCTTAAAACACTTTCAGCAAAGCAAACTTAAAAGGCCTATAAGGTAAATTACTATTCTTCCTACACCTATATAAGCAATCAGGCCAAATATGAGACCTAATGTACAATGACTCTTGTTCTAGTCCTAACAATGACAAAGTTTTGGTTTGGTTTTGTTTTTGTGGTACTTTAGATTGAGCCTGGGGGCACTCTATCACTGAGCTATATCCCCAGCCCTATCTATCTAATCTATCTATTTATTTATTGAAACTTTATTTATTTATTGAAACTATTTATTTATTTATTGAAACAGGGTCTTGCTAGCCTTCCCAGAGCTGGCCTCGAACTTGTGATCCTCCTGACTCAGCTTTCCAAGTATTGGGATTACAGGTGTGGGTTACTGCACCTGGATCCAACAGGTTTTATATTAAGCAACATGGGTACTGACAAATGCTCATCCCAATTGCCCATTACTTACCTGTTGACATGGCTTGACCAAAGTTTAGTCAGGCCTTTCTCCTCCCAGGAGCCATGTAAGGGGCATGGAGTTTTTTGGAGGGTGCTGAAAATGTTCTGGAATAAGATAGTGGGAACAGCTATACAACTTTGTGAGTACACTAAAAACCACTGAATTTAATAATTTGAAATGGATTTTTATGGTATATGTTATATCTCAAGAAAACTAGGTTAATAAACTACAGTATAGCCGGGTGTGGTGGCACACACTTGTAATCCCAGTACTTGAGAAGCTGAGACAAGGGGATTGCAGGTTCACAGCCAGCCTCAGCAACTTAGCCAGGCCCTCCACAACTTAGCGTGACCCTGTTCCAAAAAATAAAAATAAAAAATAGGGCTGGGGGTGTAGCTCAGAGGTAGAATGCCCCTGGGTTCAATCCCCAGTCCCAAAACAAAACAAAAAAACTTTTCATCTAAAGGCTACTCCTTCATTAGCATAAATCAAGAAACTGTTACAAATAAAGAGCATACAATGTGTAGTTAAAAGTGCACATTAATGCCAGGCACGGGTGTTGTAGGCCTGTAATCCCAGTACTTGGGAGGCTGAGAAAGGAGGATGGCCATACCATCCTCCATACCCTCAGCAATTTGGTGAGACTCTGTTTCAAAAGAAAAAATAGAATAGGGCTTGGGTATAGCTCAGAGGTAGAATGCCCCGGGCTCAATTCCTAGTACTACCAAGAAAAAAAAAAAGTGCACATTAATGAAGTTCAGCTATCAGCTTTCTCAGATTTAACAAAATTAAGTATTTTTAAATTGGATATATGGACGTACTTAAAATACACCTCCTAATAAAGCATGCCAATAATCAAAGGCTTGTATCCCTATAATCTACTCCATGTTGTCTGGGTCTAATAGTGATAAAACAATGACTAACCAAGGCTAATACAGAAAAAGTCTCCTAGTCAAACATAAAACTAAGAAAAGGACAATTTTTTTTTTTTTTTGCGGTACCAGGGATTGAACCCAGGGGCGTTTTACCTCCGAGCTACACCCCCGGCCCTATTTTTTATACTTTATTTTGAAACCGGGTCTCACAAGTTGCGGAGGGCTTCACTAAGTAGCTGAGGCTGGCCGCGAACCCAGATCCTCCGGTCTCCGCCTCCCAAGTACTGGGATTACAAGCATGTGCCACCACGCCCGGCTAGAAAAGGACAATTTATTTTGGTGAGTATTTTCTTTTTTTTTTTTTTGCAATACTGGGATTGAACCCAGGGGCATTCTACCTCTGAGCTACATCCCAGCCCTATTTTTTATTCTTTATTTTGAAACTGGGTCTCACTAAGTTGCGGAGGGCCTCACTAAGTAGCTGAGGCTGGCCGTGAACCTGGATCCTCCTGTCTCAGCCTCCCAAGTACTGGGATTACAAGCGTGCGCCACCACGCCCGGCTGGTGAGTATTTTCTTGGGGAAAAATGATTATTGCTAATCATGTTCACCTCTGCATTTTTATTCTTATTGGAAATCTAATCAACAGCTTTAGGCCTGATTTCAATAATTTACATAACTTAATGTCATTTTTTTGCCTAAAAATATGTCATCTTGCATTCCCCAATCTCCTCCTGAAATTAATTCCAAATTATCTAAGCACTTACACGTAGCCCTTCTAAGGGCCAAAGTATCACAGAAACTAAGACTAGCAAGTTATATTATAGCTAATAACATCACAGCATCAAAGTACCAACAATTTTCACCAAATAGAGCCTAAGTACATTTTAATATTTTCTAAGCTCACGCCTGAACAGCTTGAACCTTTTGTGAATGTAGTCACTGCCACAAATAACAAGCACAGCTTGATGGGAGAGGAGCACTGCTTTCCCTGTATTTACAAATTTACAGACAAATTGTATTTTAAAATAAATGTGGGAGGGAGCACTGAGGAATGAACCCGAGAGCATTCCACCACTGAACTACACCCCTAGTCCTTTTTATTTTTTATTTTGCAGTACTGGGGATTGAACCCAGGGGCATTCTACCTCCGGGATATACCCCCAGCCCTATTTTTTTACTCTTTATTTTGAAACAGGGTCTCACTAAGTTGCAGAGGGCCTCACTAAGTAGCTGAGGCTGGCCGCGAACCCGGGATCCTCCAGTCTCATCCTCCCAAGTACTGGGATTACAGGTATGCACTACCAGCCTCAGCAACTTAGGCCCTCCACAATTAGTGAGACCCTGTTTCAAAATGAAAAATAAAATAGGGGTGGGAGTGTAGCTCAGAGGTTGAATGCCCCTGGGTTCAATCCCCAGTCCCACAAAATATATGTGTGTGTGTGTGTGTATGTGTGTGTGTCCTCATACAATATTTTCCTTTTAAATATCGATTCACAGAAACTCCTTTGATATTCAAAACTAACAGTCCTTTCTGATAGCCACAGCATGTTTAAAGATACAGTAGTTTCAGCCAGGTGTGGTGACTCATGCTTGTAATCCCAGTACTTGGGAGGCTGAGACAGGAGGATCACAGGTTTGCGGCCAGCCTCAGCTACTTAGTGAGGCTCTCCACTACTTAGTGAGACCCTGTTTTGAAAATAAAGAATAAAAAATAGGACTGGGGATATAGCTCGGAGGTAAAATGACCCTGGGTTCAATCCCCAGTACAGCAAAAAAAAAAAAAAAAGATACAGTAGTTTCATTCAGCAAATGGAAACACCTCCAATTAAAGCAAAGGAAAGCCAAGCATGGTGGCGCACGTTTGTAATCCCAGTACTTTGGGAGGCGGAGACCGGAGGATCCAGGTTCAGTGGCCAGCCTCAGCTCTCTCCCTCCCTCCCACTGTCACTGTCTCTCTCTCTCTCTCTCTCTCTCTCTACCTAGTGAGGCCCTCTGCAACTTCGTGAGACCCGGTTTCAAAATAAAGCATAAAAAAATAGGGCCGGGGGTGTAGCCCAGAGGTAGAACGCCCCTGGGTTCAATCCCCGGTACCGCAAAGGAAAAAGCTATGAAAAATTCAACCGTGGGAAAGCACTGTTAGTCCTTCTAGTAGCATTGAGCTAAAACCTTAAAGATTCATAATCAAATTATTTACTTCCCAGATGAGCAAACCTAAGGCGAAGTAAGTAAGTTAGGAAGAAAACATCAGATTGAACTATATAAAACTGTCATCCAATTATGAACAATTCACACGAAGATTGTCTAGTCAAGGTCCTCTCCAAGTGTGTTTCTTGGAGCAAAAGTTCAGTGGCATATTAAAGAACTTATAAAAAATGTCATTGTCGAGCCGGGCGTGGTGGTGCACGCGTATAATCCCAGTACTTTGGGAGGCAGAGACCGGAGGATCTGGGTTCGAGGCCAGCCTCAGCTCTCTCTCTCTCTACTTAGTGAGGCCCTCCGCAACTTCGTGAGACCCGGTTTCAAAATAAAGTATAAAAAATAGGGCCAGGGGTATAGCGCGGAGGTAGAACGCCCCTGGGTTCAATCCCCAGTACCACAAAAAAAAAAAAGTCATTGTCAAGTTTGGAAAATACTGGATTAAGCAGAGTTAAAAGTGGTCTCTTTACATCAAGACTTCTCAGAGCCCTTAATGTGATAAAATGAATTATGACTCCAAAAGGCTTCCTTACCCTAATGAAGACAGTAACTGTACAGAGACTGAATTTACCCAAGGTAACACAGTAGCTGATGGCAAACCTACCACCATAACCTCATTCTCCTGATTCCCACTCCAAAATCATGCTACTTCCCCAAAACTTTAAAATACCTCATTTTATTTTTTATTTTTTTGTGGTACTAGGGATTGAACCCAGGGGCATTCTACCTCCGAGCAGCATCCCCAGCCCTATTTTTTTTTTTTAATTTGGAAACAGGATCACACTAGGTTGATGAGAGTCTCACTACTTGCTTAGGCAGTCCTAGAACCTGTGATTCTCCTGTCTAAGCCTCCCAAGTATTGGGATTACAGTTGTGCACCACCATGCCCAGCACAAAATACCTGATTTTAAAGAGAAAGAGAGAAAAAAGATTTTATAGAAATACTAGTTTGGTGAACCTTAGTGGTTTGTTCTAATACCATTATCACCAGCCCACCAAAACAAAACTAAAAAAGCAATCAGCAAAGAATTTTAATAAAACAAAAGCCTCCTCAAATAAAAGCTAAACCATAGTATTTATACAGATTATATACTTTGACCGTAACTCAAAGCTTATTATTCTTATCAAAACGATTTCCTCTAGAAAATTAGAGGTACTGTGTTTTTCTAATCAGTACCTGGAGGAAACAGAGAGAGTGGTGAGAATGGCACCCTGAGCCGCTGCGTCCAGTGAGAGGAGGGCCACGTCTATTCTGCTTACCACCAGACCAGAAACTGACATGCGCTTGGTATTCCATACATATTTGCTAGAATAATAAATCCCCGCTCTACCATTAATTAGCTGTAAAATCTTGATCAAGTTACAGTATCTCTGAATCTGAGTTTTCCCCACTTGCAAATGAAGTAGTTAAACTTGAATGATCAAGACTGGGCACATGCCCGTAATCCCAGTACTTGGGAAGCTGAGACAGGAGGATCGCAGGTTTGAGGACAGCCTCAGCAAGTAGTGAGACTCTCATCAACCTAGGGAGACCTTGTTTCAAAAATAAAATCAGGCTGGGGGTAGAGCAAGGAGGTAGAGTGCCCCTCAGTTCAATCTCCAGCACCACACACACATACACAAAAAAAAACCCTTGAATGACCAAGGTCCTTTCTACCTTTAAGAATTCATGAATCTTATGCAACTTAAAACTCAAATCCCTAGCAGTTAAGGATACATCCACAAATCATCAAAAATTATGACAAAGAACTAGGTGTGGAAGCACACGTCTGTAATCCCAGTACTTGGGAGGCTGAGACAGGGGAATTGCAGGTTCAAGGCCAGTCTCAGCAATTTAGCCAGACCTTGTTTCAAAATAAAAAATAAGCCAGGTGTGGTGGCACACGTTTATAATCCCAGTCCTTGGGAGGCTGAGACAGGAGGATCGCAGGTTCAAAGCCAGCCTGAGCAACTTAGCGAGGCTCTCAGCAAACTAGTGAGACCCTGTTTCCAAATAAGAAATTTAAAAAAATCAGGCTGGGGGTGTAGCTCCAAGATAGAATGTCCCGGGGTTCAATCCCCAGCCCCCTTGAAAAAAAAACAATTATGACAAAGGGCCTGGGAATGTAGCTCAATGGTAGAGCCCTTGGCTGGCATGCAGGAAGCCCTGGGTTTGATTCCTAGCACCATAAACACAAAAAATAATTATAACTGGGCATGGCAGCACATGCCTATAATCCCAGTACTTGGGAGGCTGAGACAGGAGGATCACAGGTTCAAGGACACAGCCTCAGCAAGTAGTGAGACTCTCATCAACCTAGTAAGACCCTGTTTCAAAATACAAAAATAAAATAGGGATGGGAAGCTGGACGTGGTGGCACACACTTGTAATCCCAGTACTTGAGAAGCTGGGACCAGAGGATCCCGGTTCGCCGCCAGCCTCAGCTACTTAGTGAGGCCCTCCGCAACTTGGTGAGACCCTTTCAAAATAAAGAATAAAAAATAGGGCCGGGCGTGGTGGCACATGCTTGTAATCCCAGTACTTGAGAGGCTGAGACCTGAGGATCCCAGTTCGCTACCAGCCTCAGCTACTTAGTGAGGCCCTCCGCAACTTAGTGAGATCCAGTTTCAAAATAAAGAATAAAAAATAGGGCTGGGGGTGTAGCCCGGAGGTAGAATGCCCCTGGATTCAATCCCCAGTACTGCAAAAAAAAAATAAAAAAATAAACAAACACAGCAAGGCATGGTGGGTGGGGCATGCTTGTAATCCTAGTACTTGGGAGGCTAAAACAGGAGGATCACAGGTTCTCTGCCAGCCTCAGCTGCTTAGTAAGGCCCTCTGCAACTTGGTGAAACCATGTTTCAAAATAAAGAATGAATAATAGGGCTGGGGGTGTAACTTGGAGGTAGAATGCCCCTGGGTTCAACCCCCAGTACCGCAAATAAATAAATTAATTAATTAAATGAACAAGCAGTAGCCAGGCTGGTGGCTCATGCTTATAATCCCAGTACTTGGGAGGCTAAGACAGGAGGATCGCAGGTTCACAGCCAGCCTCAGCTACTTAGTGAGGCCCTCTGCAACTTAGTGAGACCCTGTTTTTTTAAAATAAAAATAAAATAGGGCTGGGGATGTAGCTCGGAGGTAGAATGCCCCTGGGTTCCATCCGGAATACCACTAAATAAATAAATTAAACAAACAGCATTTACATCACACCCTTCCCCTTCATTAAATACAACTGGGCAACCAGAAGCATGCACGTTATAGATTTAGATTTCCCCAAGACACTAAGCAATCCATTAGTTCTCATATTTGTTAACTCTATTAACCTCTTTCTTTAAAACATATTCTTATGTCAAATATAATTGTTTCTCACACATATAGCAAAATCCTTCACTAGAGTATACTATAATAAAATAAACATATACTTATTAAATCTCTCACTTACCACTGTATTAGGTTCTCTGCCACGAAAACTAAACAAGCACTATCTTTCTGGTGTTTACATATGGGATTAGTTTGGAATATACTTATGATGAGTCATAATTATTAATTATAATAGAATATGCAAACATAATAATGGTGCAGAAGACTAGCTACAGAAAATATCCCACCTTAAAAAAAACACATATTTACACACAGAAATGATACACCTGTCACATTTATACCACAAGGTTACTATCATGTTCTGCAAACCTGGTAAGTTTTGGAGGACTTAAGAAAAGTTGAGTTTGTTAAATTAATAGCTAAAAATCTCCAGAGATTCAAGAGGTCTCATACCTAAAAAGAACTGACAATGAACTCAAGTGAAATTAAGAAAACCAAAACTACATGCCACTCCTTTAAGCAGTACTTAAATTCCTCTGCTGGCAAATGCTCACCAGCGACTGTCTCATCTCAACTTCAACACTACTGAAGACCTACCAACAATCTGGCCAGCTAGTCAAAAGCCTTTGTGAACTGTCACAAAATAAAAGTCACAGCGTACGTGCCACCTTTGCAGTCCAATTCAAAACATCACAGGGCCACTGAATTTAAGCGATTCCCAGAGCAAATTATCCAGGGCGGTCTATGTTATTTACGAAAGTGCCAAGCAGTCCCCTGGGGTGCACAGCAAATGATAATTTAGTTCCCAGTATAGGCTGCTCGTCACCCAAGGATGACTTCCCAACTTGATGCCAACTGTACACTTGCATACTCCGAAAATAGGGGCGAGTCCTGAACACCCGGGGTGACAAGGGCAACGTGTGTTATTTTATTATGGGACGAAGCTCCCAAGATTCCCAATGCTGAGAGGCTCGACCTCTAACCTCGGAGTCACTTTCCAACTGTGCTCTCCCCCAGGATCATTATCCCCCAAACGGAAACCAATTACTCGTTATAACAGGGTCTGGGAGGGGGGAAAAAAGGAGTCAGAGGGCTTTAAAAGTTCGCCTAAGAGTCACGGGAAAAGGTGAAGGGGCTGGAGGGAGCCGGCCCGCGTGAAAGCACCTTGGGCACAAACCATCTTAAAGGCCAACACGTACAAAGCCCCTGTCCCTGGCGATCCGGGCAGGAGGTGCGCCGACAGGCATTTCTGGAGACGGGGTGCCCGGAGCTCAGCAGGGCAGGCAGCCCGCAGCGAGCTCAGCTTTGTCCCGCTGCAGCTGGAGCGCCAGGCGGGGTCTGCACGGGTCCGGGCCGCCCCTCTCCCGGGCCCCTTTCTCCGGGGTCCTTCCCCCCGCAGGCCTCTCCGCGCCCCGCGCCCCTCTCCTCCTCCCCGCTCGCTCCCCTCCCCGGCCCTCCCCGGGCGGCCTCCCGCAGCCCGCCGCCCGGGCCCGGGGCGCACCTCTCAGGAGCACGCAGAAGCTGCAGGCCAGCAGGCTCCTCAGCACGGCCCCCATCTTCCCGGTCGCGGTCTCTCTCTCACCGGCGAGGGGCGGCGCGCGCAGCGGAGGGCGAGGAGCCCGGGCGGCCGCCGCGGCGGCGGGTCTGCGCGCTCATGCTTCCCGGCCGAGGAGAAAGGAAGGGGCGCGTCAGGGCTCCGCGCCGCCGCCCTCCGCGCCGCGCCGCCGGCCCGCTCCCATCGTGCCGCCGCCGCCCCCGGCAGCCCCGCTTTAAGCCCCGTCCTCTCGCGCAGCGCGAAGGAATCCCGCCGCAGCGCGCCCCGGCGCCCCGGTCTCCCTCCGCGCCGCCCGCCCCGCCGCGGCGCCGCCCCGCGAGCCGGGGGCTGCAAGCCGGGGCACCGCGCCCGGCCTCCGCTCGGGCAGCCCCGGCCGTCCGCCGCGCGAGCGGGGCCCCGCGGCACCGCCGAGGCCGCCCGGGGGCGCATTCCTCAGGGACTCTTTCCCGGGCGGCCTCGGCGGAGGGCGTGCGGCGACCTCGGCACGGCGCCCTGCCGGCACTACTTTCGGCGGCTCGGCCCGGCCGCCGCCTGCCCGCGCTTTGTGCGGCTCCGCGTCCACGCAGGCGGGCGCCGCGCCGGGCGGGCGGAGCCCCGGGCACCGGGTCACGCGCTGGGCCCGTCGCGGGGTCGGAAATGGGCTGCAGCATTTTTATTTTTTGTACTGGGGATGGAACCCAAGGGCTCAATACTCGGATTATTGGGGGTATACCTCTGAGCTATACCCCTATCCCCCCTTTTTTTTTTATTTTTGAAACAGGGTCTTGCTAAGTTGCTGAGGCTGATCTCGAACCTGCGATCTTCCTGTCTCAGTCTCCCAAGTACTGGGATGGCAGGCATGCACCAACACACCCGGCATCTTTCTCTCTCTCTCTTTTTTTTTTTTTAAGGAAAATAAAAATGCTGCTAACTAGCTTTTGGACGTGGATCAGGTGAAGGATGTACGGACTCCCAACTCAAAACAGACCTTTATTTTCTCCGGCTTCTCAGACACACAGACCAGCCTCCAGAAGTCAGCCTGATAAGGACTCAAGGTTTCTAAACTGGCAGATAAAATTCCAAGATTAAAGCGTCCGCAGCCCTAACACAGAACGAAGGGACATTTGGACAAGACTGTCTTGGGGATTTTTATAAGGCCTATATAATGAATGAATGGCGTGCTTTGATGATCAGTTCTCTGCCTGAGAAAGAATTTTCCAGAATCTAAGACTTTGCCCAGGCTCTGCCGCTCCAGGTGCACCGGGCATTCAGGAGTAATGGCCCAGATGCCTGCTGAAGTCACCTGTCAGGCTTCAGGGTAGGCTGAGGCACTCTGTAGTTAACCATAATGGAGCCATCAGGTGCACTCTGCTCGGCTGTCACACGCCCTTACCTGCAGGCAGATGGGCAAGGAAGCAGCGCCTTTACAGCGCTGGCACACGCCTGTAATCCCAGTACCTGGGAGGCTGAGACAGGGGCATCACAGGTTCTCAGCCAGCCTCAGCAACTTAGTGAGCCTCTCAGCAACTTAGCAAGACCCTGTTTCCAAATAAAAAATAAAATAGATCCGGGGATGTAGCCCAGAGGTAGAAAGCCCCTGGGTTCAGTCCCGAATACCATAAAAATAAATAAGTAAAATATCTTAGGGGTGTTGGAGTTCGACTGGTGCTTACACACACATTATCAGATTTGACTTTCAAAGCTCCTCTAGGGAAAGACAGATTTTGTTACTTATTATATTCGTTGCAAATGAGAACCTGCCAGGTTCAAAGACTTACCCAAAGCCACTCACTCACAGTGGTGAATAGCAGGACCCGAACCAATCCAATCTAGAGGATTGTGCAAGAATATTAGAAAATGTTTACAGTTAGGCTGAAAAAAGTGAAAGGGGAGGGGGTAGGGGCTTAGCTCAGTGGTAGAGCATTCACATGCGTGATGGGTTCAATCCCCAGCACTGCAAAAAAGAAGAAAAAGAATGAAAATGCACATGCATTTTAATTACAGCTTTGTTTTATACACACACACACACACACACAAGTCAGGCATGGTGGTGCACTCCTACAATCCTAGTACTTGGGAGGCTGAGACAGGAGGGGATTGCAGGTTCGAGGCCAGCCTCAGTAATTTAGCCAGAACCTTAGCAACTTAGCAAGACCATGTTTCAAAATAAAAAATAAGCAGGGCATGGTGGCACACGCTTGTAATCCTAGTACTTGGGAGGCTGAGACAGGAGGATTGCAGGGTCGCAGCCAGTCTCAGCTACTTAGTGAGGCCCTCCGCAACTTAGTGAGACCCTGTTTCAAAATAAAGTATAAAAAATTGAGCTGGGGTTGTAACTCGGAGATAGAATGCCCCTGGGTTCAATCCCCAGTACCGCAAATAAATAAATAAACAAATAAATAAATAAATAAATAAATAAATAAATAAATTTTTTGGTGGTACTGGGGATTGAACCCAGGGGCATTCTACCTCTGGGCTATACCCCCAGCCCTATTTTTCTTTGTTCTTTATTTTGAAACAGGGTCTCACTAAGTTGCGGAGGGCCTCACTAAGTAACTGAGGCTGGCTGCGAACCAGATCCTCCCGTCCCAGCCTCCCAAGTACTGGGATTACAAGCGTGCACCACCACGCCCAGCTTAAGTAAATATTTTAAAAAATAAAAATAAAAAACAAGCCGGACATGGTGGCACACATCTGTAATCCTAGTACTTGGGAGACTGAGACAGGAGGATCACAGGTTCAAGGACAAGCCTCAGCAAGTAGTGAGACTCTCATCAGCCTAATGAGACCCTGTTTCTAAAATAAAAATAAAAAGTAGAGCTGGGGGTGTACCTCAGAGGTAGAATGCCCCAGGGCTCAATCCCCAGTACCACAAATAAAGAAATACAGTAGGTCCAGGGGTGTAATGCGGAGGTAGAATGCCTCTGAGTTCAACCTCTAGTACCAAAAAATAAATAAATAAATTTTAAAATATATATATATATATATATATATATAAACATACACACCTATCACATATTTGAGTAAAACCCAGAAGTATATGCACTAAAATAGGTATTAGGATACAGATATACTTTTCTTCAATTTCCTTAAATGTACTTATTACATTTTTTGAAGATATTTAAGTAAAAATCTAAAGCTTAAGCATAAGCTGTACTGAAGATATTGTTTGTATTATATAACTAGTTTCTCAG
>PVJS01034178.1:0-21722 GCA_004027185.1 Glis glis | reverse complement strand
AAAAAAAAAAAAAAAAAAAAAAAGAACCAAGGAATACTATTTGTTTTGAGAATCAAAAAATATCTTCCCATTATTGTATATATTTTCCTGACTGAGATTCATAGACATTTCATACATGGTGTTTTTCAAAGAAACTTTGTAAGGAACATTTCTGTTATTCTTTATCATTTATTATGAAAACACAGAAAAATAAAAATCATCTTTAATATCATCCCTTTAAGGGAATTCATGTTATCATCCAAGTATTATTCTTTTATGTTGTATTTATATGTTTGTGTGTTTTAACAAAGCAAAATTTAATAAAGACTGAAATACAGAAATAACAAAAATAGAAAACAAATATAATTTCCACTGCAACATATATTACCTTTTCCACCTAACATTATATTATAAAATTTTTCTATCATCTAATTCTTTTGAAAAAAGTCATAATAGCTTATTATATTGATCTATCAAGATTTAATACATTTATTCTCAAACCTTTAGATTATTCTATTCTTTTTTTATGATTTTTAAAATTTATTTATTGGTGCATTGTAATCATACATCTTGGTGGATTTCAATTCTATTCTTAAATATTAAAATAAATGTTCTTGGATGTCTTTCAGCATATATATTTTTTCTCCAGCCTTATTTATTTATTTATTTTGAAACAGAGTCTCACTAAGTTGCTGAGGCTGTCCTTGAACTTGCAATCCTCCTGTTTCAGCCTCCCGAGTACTAGGATTACAGGCCACCGCACCTAGTTTGGCAAATACTTTTGAACACATTTCTGATTATTTCTTTAACCTGTATTCCTCCAAAAGGAATTACCTGAGCAGAGGGTATAAGCAATTTTACGGTTTTTCAGAAGTCTTGGCAAATTGTTCTGCTGGAAAGTACATCATATTAATTTCAGCATTTTTAAATAACTAGTGACTAAGGATGCAAAATAGGTGTTTCTTTGTATTTAGTCTGCATACTATCAAACCATGATAGAATAAAATTTTTGCCTTGAAATTTAGTTTTCTACTTATATATATAAAAAAAGAACACACATCTAAAAGGACCTTCAGTAAGCAGAGGCTTACTAAACTCCCTCCAGAAGATCATGTCATCCTCAAGGAAAGAGTGTTGCAAATAGAAAGGAAATGTCAGCCCTGGGCATTTTTTTATTAACCATCTCCCCATCTGACTATGGAGTCAGCTATGGCTGACCACTTCCTCTCTCTGGTTTATTTGTATTAGAAATAAGTGGATTCATTAACTGTGCCACTTGGTGGTCAGGCCAGAACTGCCAGTCTCCAATAACAGGTAATGATTGTATTTTTCATGGGGTGACTGATGTTTACTTTGTTGATGGCCCCAGGAGCTGATGTAATCTAAGATAGGTCTTTGTTGACTTCTTGTTTCACTGATATGCTGACCCATTTGAAACCATGGAGAAAGAAAAATAAACACTCTGCAACATGGTACCTGCCCTCACTCTTCCCTTAGTAGCTTTTTTGGAATCTCTTCAAAGGCTTTCGTTAACTCACTCTTTCCCCAAGGAAAAACCTTTATCTTGTCTCTTTTTTCTAATTAAACCAAAAGCAATCAACATCACACCAAATAAAAAAGCAAATTAAAAATGAAAAAGATTGAAATCTTGACTTAAAGTTTTTATCTGGCTTTGAAGTGGATGTACTCAAATGTTTTGTGTAGGCCATTCATTAATGACATGTATAAATAAAGATAGCTGAATAAAATTAATACCAAGCCTGTCTAAAGCAATTAAAATGTTCTTTTTCAGTATGAAGCTAGATTTTTCTATGCTGACTCATTTGTCCCATTCTTTTAGATATGTTGTTTATTATAGATGTCTTGAAATAAGTATGAAGTGAGAAATATTTAAATTACCACTAATATCACAGTTAATGGGACTTTATTATTGAGCAACAAAACTTATTAAGCTACTTGAAATCTTATCAACTCAGTAAATCTTTATATTTTATGGATGAAGAAAGCGAGGCATGGAGAGGTTAAATAATTTCCCAAAGGTGGAGAGCTAGGAATTGATGAATGTCCAACACAATTCCATTCTTGCCTAAATCTGGAATCCTTGTTCTTAATTG
Organism: Glis glis; assembly: GCA_004027185.1. Lineage (NCBI taxonomy): Eukaryota > Metazoa > Chordata > Mammalia > Rodentia > Gliridae > Glis > Glis glis. Next base: position 19,629 of record PVJS01034178.1, on the reverse strand, counting down.
ATACGCTACACTGTCTCTATATTCTGGAATATCACATACGCACAAAAATATTTTGGAATCTGTATATTTAAATGCTTAATGTCCATTCAGTTTCTCAGTTATCTTTATACATTCAAAACCTAGCTCAGAGCTGACTAGGCATTTAGTATTTTTTGCTATTCCAAATTTGGAACTGGAATTATCTTTATTTGCAATTTGAGTCACAAGAATGAATTAATTTTATTATTTCATCAGTCATATCTATAAAATTATATATGTATACAATATATTTATATATGTATGAATATTTATAGTTATAAACACACATATATAGATATAAATTTTTTACTTGACTACTAAAAATTGGTTGCTATCATTGCTCTTATATGCATGTTTTCAAAAATTATATTTAATCTTGAAGAATTACTACTGTGAAACATCATGGATTCTGAAAAGCAGTTGCAACAGACTTTGAGGAATTACAATAATATTTGAAAAATGTATTCTCTAAGCAACCAATTTTAGGAAATATTCTTCATGTTAAATATGAGCATTAATATGATTGTTAAAAAATATATATCTCTCGACAAATGGGGAATTGGTTTCAGGAACCTCTGCAGATAATAAAAACTAAGAGTGCTCAAGTCCTTTATATGAAATGCCATAGTATTTATATAAAACCTACACACATCTTCTTGATTACATTCAAATGTCTTAGATTATTTATATACTCAATACATTGTGAATGCCATGTAATTAGTTGATATATTTTATCATTGTATTGCTATGCTTTATTTCTTTATTTTTAAATATTTTGATATATGCTTGGTTGAATCTAAGAATGTGGAACCAAGGGATGGAGGGCTGGTTGTCTCTACCATTTTGAACTATATTGCATTCACTCAAATATATGATGTGTTCTGAAGACTGGCCATTTTATCTCAACACACAATTTGTTTAAAACATCTAGTTCATAAGAGATGAAAATAAGAGGTACTCGCTTGGTGCCCCACTGGTCTGTATCTTCCGTGGTATGATGACTGCCACATCTTCCCCTCCTGGCTTTTTACTTTCAGTCAGTTTGGACCGTGCTCCCACAACAGCCTGAGAACTTAATCTACACTTCCTAGATGACACCTGTAATAGAAGTGGGGTTTTGAGGGCATTTAAAAAATAAATGAAATAAAGATGTTGCTAAATGCTATCTTCTTAGATTTATAAGGCTGACAGGAAAGCAAATTTGAAGATTGCAAACAACCTGTGCTAGCCAAGTGGTCGGCTCTGTGGTAGAAAGCAATGAGGTTGACATGCAATCTGACAATGTTCACATTATTGGCACTGTCTGAACTTGGGCTAGATCATCAGTTCAGATAAGAACCTGGGTTCTTGAGAGAAAATCCATTTCAACCATTGCACTGATTTTCCAGAAATCCAATCCAAAATAGTAGGGAGCATTTGGAAACTATTTTCTCTGGTTGTATGTAGAAGAAACTCTGAATATGAGAGCATTAATGTTGAGCCCAACCCAAACAGAAAGAAAGGGTTATCCAGGCGGGGCTGCAAGAAGTGTTTGCTCAGTATGGATCTATGCAGAGGTGTCAAGAGAAAGAGCTTTAGGATGATGGCAGAACAGTGCGTGGCAGGAGTCAGATACTAATTCTGCCTTGCTGATGAAATAGGAAACCTGAGATAGGTGTGACAAAGAAAATTATCACTATTTCTCCTTCAGTGTTAATTTCACAACTTGAATTCAATTTTATTCTTCCTTTTCTTTGCACTCAAACTTGTTATGTTGATGTGTGTTAGGACCAGGACTGGTTTATATATTAGACTTTAATCATAGTCCCACAGGACTGTGAGCCTTCTAAGGATGGACGGCTTGGCTGGAGCTTGACTGAATAATAATGACAATGACAGCATGCACTAAGTGCCTATGTTGTAGTCAGCAGGCTGTGAGGGCTTGCCATGCATTAGCTCTCTTGATCTCACAGTACTCTTAAGGTAGATACTTTGCCACAATTCATTCATGTAGAACCCGAGGAATAGAGAAGATAAGTAACCAGACCAAGGTTAGGCAGACAGTAAGTGGCAGAACTGGGCTTCCAAACCAGGATTCTGAGAGAGGGACCCTCAATCTTGCCCCATTGAAGGACCCCAAAGACTGCTTTGATCATGGCTTTCTCTACATCAAACACCCAAAGAGTGGAAAGAGCAAGGGTCCTGAGGCTAAGGGAAGCCTGGATCATTGGAGAAACTTGATGCTGCTAGGTGTGAATGAAAAACAGGGAGGGCAAGACAAGATGAGAAAATAACCAACCAGGTAGGGTCTTTCAGGGCAGATCCATATTTTATTCTTTTTTTTTTTTTGGAACAATAAGAAGTCAGTAGAGCATTTCACCAATTGACATTTAAAAAAAAAAAAGTACTCTGGAAGCAATTAGAAAATCAATCTGAAGGAGGCTGGCTGAGTGAATGCCAGGAGAAACTGGAAACAGATTCAGTAGCTGGGGGAAAGATGAGGGGTCTTAGATTAAGGAGCTGGTGTTGTGAGCATGTACAAAGAAGCTCCAGCAGCCCAGCTTCGCCTCTGGCACACACATAGAAACCAAAGAGGATTGGTTGTTGGTGTGTAGGCTGTTGATGCCCTGAATATGATACTTGCTTATGGATGGCTTTTCTTTTCGATTCCAATTTTTAATGCAAAATTCTATTTAATTGTAAATTAAATTCAAGGCTATCATTTTTAATAGAATTTGGGTCATTTGAAATTTACAAGAAAGTAACATGAGGAAGAAACGCACATGTTAAATTTGGCATGACACAATAAGACTAAAAGAATTAGTAATTTATTTTCTTAGATCCCTCCTTCTGTAATTAAAAAAAAAATTAAGTCTGGTCTGGAACAATCATGAAAAAGTTGAACCAACACAAAATCATTAGGCTGTTTGTTTTTCTTGAGTTCAACTTGACATATGACTTCAATATTTTCACAAGGATTAGGATCATTTTCTATATAAATCTGTACTGCGTCATTGGCTTTCAGGTAATTGAAAAGCTCCAGCATAATATGAAATAATTTTAACTTGATACAGTTCCTGTTTGTATTTAATTTGCTAGTTTAGTAATATCGGCACAAAGACTCCAAATCCTATGTCTGATTTGTCTTAATAGCAAAAGTACTAGCTTGTGATAACTTTATGTATGCAAAATGTACAGCTCGATTAGACTACAAGTTATGAGAAATGAAAGCGTAGGTTTCACTCGCTACTTAATACTAAATAGCTATAGACCATGTTCTGACCTAGCAGCCTGCCAGATTTCCCTTCAAGTATACTTAAACACTTGTTGAAAGAAAGTTTATTGAGGTTTCCATTAGGAATGTCTGCCAGTGGGAAATAGAATTTATTGAACTGTCTGTTCAGAATAAGGCAAGCCAGACAGATCCTGAGTTCAAACGGGTATTGTTTGTATCCTGGATAAACCAGTCTTATATTTCTAAGTGGGTTTATATTTACACTTCCAGTAGCATTTTTGCAAAACACCAAGATATGAGATTTTTCTGCACAACCATCCAAGTGCAGGTTTATTAAAGCTGCTATTTTTTTTTTTTTTTTGCGGTACTGGGGATTGAACCCAGGGGCATTCTACCTCTGAGCTATACCCCCGGCCCTATTTTTTATACTTTATTTTGAAACCGGGTCTCACGAAGTTTCGGAGGGCCTCAGAGAGCTGAGGCTGGCCGCGAACCCGATCCTTCGGTCTCCGCCTCCCAAAGTACTGGGATTACAAGCGTGCACCACCACGCCCGGCTTTAAAGCTGCTATTTTTCTATGACATCTTTTGTTTATAAATGACATAAAATAGCATCCTAAATATCAACTAATTGCAATTACTGTATTCATGGTACTATAAATGAACCAAGGGACAAATTAAACAAAGATTTTTAATCCTAAATTCTACACACAACTTTGGGAGAACAGCTATCCTTTCCTTTGTTAGTAAAATTCTCTAAAAGCCACACATGTATTTTTGAACCTATAGGGAATTTATTGTCACTCAATGTTTGTACAAAATCATTTCGGTGACTGATTATTATTAATTACCCTTGTGAAAGAATTTCAAATCAGACAGGCCTCTCATTTCAAAACTAACCTATGCATTATCCCTTCCCCTTTGAATAGGACAATCCTGTGGGTGGCTCTTGTTTGTACCCACAGGCAAGACCAAAACAGCCACACTGGAACCAAGCCTTCATGGGCTGTCTCCAGGGGAACCCTAGCTAGAAGGAAGCAGTTTACTTACCTATGGGGCATCTACCAGGAATTTGGCTGTAAGTACTGTGAGCTTATGGCTTATTGTATGAACAGTAACATGTTTGTAAATTAAAGATGGTGCTATTCATAATCATGCCAGTCAACCGGTATAAACTAGGATTTTTCCTGGGAAAAACAGAAATTACAACCCAAGACCAAGAGCCAACTTAAAAAGTTGCATGAACGCCTCTGAACAAAGACCAAATACCAGAGTCAATAGCCTATTACAAGAGATTCTTTGTTCAGAATGTAGTTTCTCTTACTGTAGATACAATTTGAAGAAACATTCCTGACCCTTTTTTGGACATCCAAGGCCTATTGGTGGTGAATTTGCAATATGAAGAGTAGGAGAGACTCCTTAATAAGTAGCAATTGATAACCGGGAGGGAAACATGAACAGAAAAAAGTAAAACCATAATTTAGATATGTGGTTTATATCATAAGTGAAAATCTAGTAAGCCTCAAAAACACCACATAGAAGACTCTATTGTCTAGATTGCCCAACCCAAAAAAGCAACTCAGTTTCCAAGCTATACATCAAAATATCTCAATCTTTTTTATAATAATTGTATTAGTTCATTGCAATTATATATCATAGTGGGATTCAATGTGATGCAAACATACATGCACACAGCTCTTGATGTCTTTCCTTCTAAATCCACCAAACTTTTTAGAATATGCTTTTATTGGTGCATTAATATCACAGAACATAATGAAGTTCAGAGTGGTTGGGACATACATGCACACAGCACTTGGTGATCTTCTTAATGGGCTTTTATTTTCTGTTAGGACAATTTAAATCAGTCCACACATATTTACTGAGCTATTAATAGTATTCTTTTTTTTTTATGGTACCGGGGATTGAACCCAGGGGCATTCTACTTCTGTGCTACACCCCCGGCCCTATTTTTTATACTTTATTTTGAAACCGGGTCTCACGAAGTTGCGGAGGGCCTCACTAAGTAGAGACAGAGAGAAAGAGACAGGGGGAGAGAGAGAGAGAGAGAGACAGAAAGAGAGAGAGAGAGAGAGAGAGAGAGAGCGCTGAGGCTGGCCGCGAACCCTGATCCTCCGGTCTCCGCCTCCCAAAGTACTGGGATTACAAGCGTGCGCCACCACGCCCAGCTGTTAACAGTATTCTAAGAGGTGTGCAACTTTCCATATATCCTCAACACTTTTCTCTTAGTTTCAAAAGTCATCAAGAAAGTGCTCTGCATCCAACCAGTGTAAATCTATGATTTTCAATACTCAGGAAAACCCATTTAATAAGTTTCATATACTCACTTTTCCTCAAGACGTTTCTGCCTTTTCCATAAGTATTTTTAAAGATATTATAGGTCATCTTGACACTTGTTAAAATTCAGAAACAAAATAAATGGGTAAGAGAACTCATAGGTAGAATAATTGAGTCCTAGGTTTTCTTGGATAATTTTTTTCAATTCTTGGATTCCCTTTGAGAAAAGACAACCATGCCTTAGTTTGTAGTTTGTCCGCATCATGAAAAGGATAGAACCCTGGAAATACTGTCTTGAGGATGTGATATGGAATTCTATTCTTTTTTATTATTTTTATTTTTATTTAATTTTAGGGAGACTGGAAGCTGGAGAGAGAGACAGGATGTCATAGAGTAAAACAGGAAACCAGAGAGAGGCAAAAGGAAGCCAGAGAGCAAAATAGGAAGGTAGAAAGTGAGAACAAGACAGGAAGCCAGAGAGGGAAGCAGGAATCCAAAGAAGGAGACAGGAAGCCAGAAAGGGATACAGGAAGTCATAAGCGGACAGGAGCCCAGGAAATGGGAAGGAAGCCAGAAAGGGAGACATAAAACCTGAGAGAGAGAGACAGGAAGCCAGAGAGTGAGAGTCGGATAGGAAGCTAGGGAGCAGAAGACAGAAAAGGAGAAAGCAAGACAGGAGGCAAGAGAGGAGGGAGACAGGAAGCCAGTGTGACAGGAAGCCAGAGAGAAAGAGTGAGACAAGAAACCAGAGTGAGCCGGGCGTGGTGGCGCACGCTTGTAATCCCAGTACTTGGGAGACAGAGACTGGAGGATCCGGGTTCGCAGCCAACCTCAGCTACTTAGTGAGGTCCTCTGCAACTTCGCGAGACCTGGTTTCAAAATAAAGTATATAAAAAAAAATAGGGCCCGGGGTGTAGCTCAGAGGTAAAACGGCCCTGGGTTCAATCCCCAGTACCGCAAAAAAAAAAAAAAAAAAAAAAGAAACCAGAGTGAGACAGGAAGTCAAAGAGCAAGAGTCAAGTAGGAAGCTAGGGAGAGGAAGACAAAAAGCCAGAGAGTGAGACAGGAAGCCAGAGAGAGTGAGTGAGTGAGAGAGAGAGAGAGAGAGAAATAGAGAGAAGAGCGTAAGCCACAGAGAGACAGAAAGCCAGAGAGAGAGAGAGAGAGGAAGCCACAGAGAAATAGACACAAAGAGACAGAGAGAGAGAGAGAGAGAGAGAGAGAGAGAGGAAGCCAGAGAGTGAGAGTCAGAAAGGAAGCTAGGGAGCAGAAGACAGAAAAGCAGAAAACAAGACAGGAGACAAGAGAGAAGGGAGACAGGAAGTCGGAGAATGAGAGCCAAGTAGGAAGCTAGGGAGAGGAAGACAAAAAGGCAGAGAGTGAGACAGGAAGCCAGAGAGCAAGACAGGAGGCCAGAGAGTGAGAGTGAGGCAGGAAACCAGATATGGAGACAGGAAGCAAGAGCGGGAGACTGGTAGCCAGAGAGACACACAGGAGGCCAGAGAGAGAGAGAGAGAGAGGGAGATGGTTAGCTAGAGAGGGGGAGAGGGAGCTGGAGAGTGAGACAAGAAGACGGAGTGCGGGACACACAGGAAGCTGAAGAGCCAGACAGGAAGCCAAGAGACAAGGAGACAGGAAGCCAGAGGGGGAAACAGAAACTAGAGAGTGAGCAAATCCTGTTATTAAAGAGAATGCTTAGCAAAACCTGACTCTACTGGCAGGAAACATCAACCAAGAGACTCCACTTAATTTGAGACATTTTTGTCATTAGGAATGGAGAGAGGAGGGAGACAGAGAGAGAGAGAGAGAGAGAGAGAGAGAGAGAGGCGCACATTCTTATTAATATCCACATAGATCACCTTAGTAGAAATCCAGTGTATGAGAAGTAATATTGTACTCTATCTCTTCCTCTGTACATATTTTGGTGCTGGTATCCAAAAATATGTCACACTTTGTGATGATAAAAGAAAAGTGGGAGTCAGGTGTTGCTAGAGAGAGGGAGGTAATGGTAGAAGCAGAGCTCTATTTGTATTTCTTTTCATTTTATTTGGGGATGAGGTTTCTGGAATAAAGCTAAGAGAAAATTCAACCAGTTGCTCTATGAGAGAGGTGGCTGAGGCTTGTGCTAGAAGCATTACCAGGGTGAGCTCAGTGTGAGGTTAGCAGGGAAACGACTTAAGACCTATGTTCTCATCTATGGCCAGTAAATTAAAAATAAATTGCTTAAAACATCTTGAAGATTAACGCTACTCCTTGTCTTTGGATCAGAGAACCAGGATATGCTAATCAAACTCCCAATCCTAAAATCCAATGGATATTTGATAAATATCTAAACATTGAAAAATAATACCTTAGAAGGCATTCTATGAGCTGGGCGTGGTGGCACACGCTTGTAATCCCAGTACCTCTCTCCCTGTCTCTCTCTCTCTCTCTCTCTCTCTCTCTCTCTCTCTCTCTCTCCTTAGTGAGGCCGTCCGCAACTTTGTGAGACCCGGTTTCAAAATAAAGTATAAAAAATAGGGCTGGGGGCGTAGCGCGGAGGTAGAACGCCCCTGTGTTCAATCCCGGGTACTGCAGAAAAAAAAAAAAAGAAGGCATTCTATGAAGAAAAAGTAACACAGATTTGCAAGCATCATTTTGAACTGTCAGGAAAGGGAGTTTGAGTGAATAAAAGTGTGTTTCACTAATTTAATAAATATAACATATCACTGATAGCATTTATCATTTTTATTTTATTTTAATAAATGTATGCATTTAATAATAGATATGACTTTTCACAGGTTTATGACTAAGTCTTCCAGTTGTCACTCTAATTTTTAATTCTTTCTTTCTTCCTTAATTTTCATAAATGTGTTCTTTGTACACTGTTTGGAGCGGAATTGCCTACTGTTTGCAGAACTTCTTTGAGTAAGCAAAGCAGCAGTGTTGGTTTGCTGCAGATCACAGACGTCATCGTTCTGAATTGACTTATTTGGAGACTACTTTCTTGTTTAGGTGACTAGATATGAAAAACTGGATACAATCTTTATTATTATTTTCTAGAGCTATCCTGTGGTGTTACAGACTTGAAAGGTTAATAGGAATATTTGGAATCATAGACGTCTGTTGTTTAAACATGATTACTCAGATTCATTTCTTAAACCTATGTATTAGCTTTCTAGAGTGACCATAACAAAGGAGGACAGACTTAAACAACAATCATTTCCTCAAAGTTGCAGATACTGAAAGTTCACAATCAAGGTGTGGGCAGGGTTGGTTTCTCCTGAGTCCTCTGTCCGTGGTTTACAGATGGCTGTCTTCTTCTTGTCTTCACAAGGTCTTCCCTCGGTGTGTGTCTGTGTCCTAATCTCCTCTTCCTATAAGGATACCAGTTATGTGGGATTAAAGTCCACGTATAGAAGCTCATTTAACCTTAATTACCTTTCTCAGGACACTGAAGGATCACCATTAATCACACTGAGATACTGAGGTTAGAACTTCAACATATGAATTTTGAGAGGACAGAACTCAGTCTGTAACAGCTGCTACAATAAAACTTCGACTGTTAACCTTACCATTGGTCTCAATTCAGGGTTATTTGACAGACTATACATCAGCCTGTCATAATTACATATTCTTGCACTATTTACCAACTGTTCCTTTTTCTAATCTACTTTGGGGAAATAACATACAAATGAAAGCCTCTTGTTCCTGCACTGTGGGGAACAGAACCACCGCGGATGACAAATCCTGATGGCACGGAGGTGAAGACACCATGCCCTGCCTACATAGCACATTAGTGCCAGTGACAGCCATTTAACACATAATCTATTCCTGACATCGTAGGGCTCTGAGCTGTGCACACCAGGAAAACAGAGTCCTGGGGTCCCTGTTGCATTATTTACCTCTGCTTTGAGCTGTTAAGTCCACCGCAGCCATTTAGTAAATTATCAGTTTTCTTATTGGCCCTAAATCGTGCCTAATTAAAAATCTGACCTCCACAAGCTAGTCCTCTTCCTAAAGAGACAGAACATAAACAGGAAAAATCAACTAATTGCTACAAAAACTGCGTTTGTGGCACTGTAATTGGACTTCAGTGAAATAAATGAACCCACTGGGGATTCCTTAATGAATGTTTAACTGCAAACGGTAGTCGGGCACTTAAGCAGCTAGGCTGACGGTCCCTAATGAAATCAAATAAAATCAAATAAAAGAATCTGGCATTTTTACTAACCAGATTTCTTGGCACTATGACACAAAGAATAATATATTTCCAAGTAAATAAATACAGGAAAAGTTATAAATGGAGCGGTGAAAACTTAGTTGACACTGCTCAGCTTACACTTAGAAAAATACACCCACCCACACACATGCAAGCCACCTCAAGGGAGTGACAATTGCTGCTTCATTTCACACACGGGCCTCTCTGACGTGAAAGCCACTCGGGGGACACGCTGCGCGTGAGGTGAACTATGTTCCCGTTGACACGTAACAGAAAGCACAACGTCTTTGCTTTCTTTTAAAAATATTTTCCATTCAAAAGGACATTTTTGCATTGACAAACATTAACATCACAGCTGACAAATTTATCAATGGGCTTCCTCAGGGAGTCAATGACTTTCTAATTTATTATCCCATGCTTAATAGGTGATAAATGAATTCTAATGGCAGTGAGATAGCTCTCTATAATTTCATTTTTCATGGTTATACCAATATTAAAGGAAATCTTAATAAATTGTTATTATCATGAGTAATTTAATGACGTGTACCCATCAGTTGTGACTGAGACTACAAATATTCACGCATATTCGTAGGCTTTCCTCCTTCTGCGGCATCCTGTTAGTGGTAGCCAGCTTTGCATCTAGGTAGGGGTCCTGTGTGATCTTCTGGCCATTGGAATGTTGGGAGAAATGGCCACTTCTAAGACTGTCCCGTAAGACATCCCCAAGATCTTCCATGTGGTCTTTATTTGTTTATTTTGTATAGTACTGGGGGTTGAACTCAAGGGTGTTCTACCTCTGAGCTTCATCCCCAACCCTATTTTAATTTTTTTTTTAAATTTTGAAACATGGTTTCACTAAGTTGCTGAGGGCCTCACTAAGTTGCTAAGGCTGACCTTGAACCTGCTGGGATCCTCCTGACTCAGCCTACCAAGTACTAAAAGTCATGCACCATTGTGCCCAGCTGGTCTTTGTTTTTAGCTGTTGATTGACGGGCAGATGTAGAAGACAACAGGAGTGTGGGAGATAGATAACAAGGACCATTGATTGATTGTGATCCTCAAACTTGCATCAGCCTTGCCTGGTGACTTGACAGAAATGAAAATTCTCAGGTCTCGACTCAAACCTACTGAATCAGAGACTTACACCTGCTCTGGCTCTGGGAGCAGGTCCAACAGTCTGCCTGGACAAGCTCTCCAGGTGATGCATATTGAAGTTTGTGTACCAATGCCCTTAAAGGGAGCTACGAACTGGAAGGAACCTAGATCCCTGAATGAATGTACAGGGGTAAATGAACCCTCCCTTCCCCTGCGCCATCGGAGAGTGGCACGAACAACTGTATTAAAATGCTGACAATTTGGGGTAGTATGGAAGTTGGCATACTCTGCTTCCGCTAGTACACAAATAATCCCTCAAGTAAAACATCTCTTTTTAATCCTGATAGACAGGCATTTCTTTTTCTTTTTTTCAGTATCCACGTTTTGAAAATAAGGAAACGGATGTCCAAGTTAAGCAATTTAGCAGAAATAACACCACTGCCTTGTACCACAGCAGGCAGTAAATTCATTCACACACACACACACACACATACACACACACACACACACGCACAGTGCATTCGGTGTTGTCATGGAACACTTAACAGCTGAATTTTCAATATGACTCTGTATACTTTTCTCTTTGTATTTGTTTCATTATGTAGTTGCTAGTAATAAAGCCACGTACGTAGCACCTCACGTGCGTTCACAGCATTAATTATTTCTGCTCTTTTGTTAATCAATGAAAATGAATGGGGCACTTGCTATTGTCACGACTACTATGCAGCAAATAACTCCTTCCTTAAGAAGAGGCCCGGAATACACTGACCCCAACATATGCCTCTTTGACACAAGAATTATCCTAGACAAAAGCAGTTTAATATCAGTAGCTGTAGGGAGAATTATCTTCCCTCCTCTTATCTGCCTATAAATTCCCCTTTCCCAGGTGCCCCACCTGTACCAGTGAGAGGAGGATACTCCTGTCACGGGAGACAGAGAGCCGATACTGAGATTAATCTGCATAAACAAACTTTACAAACTTTACAAAGATAACCCAAATAACCTGTATCTTGCATTAGTTTCCTCTGTGTATTTCCTAGTCACGTTCCTGTGATGCACCAGTTCTTAAAACCCCAAACTTCCTTCTTTCATTGAAATAGTATTTATTTATTTATTTATTTATTTATTTATTTATTTTGTGGTACCGGGGATTGAACCCAGGGTCATTCTACCTCCGGGCTACACCCCCGGCCCTATTTTTTTATACTTTATTTTGAAACCGGGTCTCATGTAGTTGCGGAGGGCCTCACTAGGTAGAGAGAGAGAGAGAGCTGAGGCTGGCCGCGAACCTAGATCCTCCGGTCTCCGCCTCCCAAAGTACTGGGATTACAAGCGTGCGCCACCACGCCCGGCTGAAATAGTATTTAGACCATAAGTCTAACCACTTCTTTAAGTTTCACTTCTTTTCCCATGAGCTACTATGGACAAAAATATTAATAAAACTTATATGCCTTTTCTCCTGTTAATCAGTCTTTTCTTAGTTTAATTCATAGGCATCCAGGGACTGAACCTAAGAGGATAGAGTAAAATTTCTTCCTTTCTGACATTACATCTAGTTATAAACTGCATTTATTTTACCGAAGTTAAATAGGCTCTAAAGAGAGCCTTTTCCAAATAATTATTTGGGAAACATTTTACAAATGTTTATATGATTTAGCAAATAGTATTCAAAATGGATGTTATGGGAAAAATATTGAATAACTCAACAAGTTTATTATTTTATGTTCAGGTTCTGCCAAAGACTAACTGAAAATGTTATAAGTCCCTTTAGGTCTTAGCCCTCAATAATAAATACATTTTTATTAATTTATTTTTAATGGTACTGGGGATTGAACCCAGGGATGTCCTACCTCTGTGCTACAGCCCCAGCCCTTTTTATTTTTGAAATAGGGTCTTTCTAAATTACCATATTCTGGCCTCAAACCTGCCATCCTCCTGTCTCAGCCTTCCAACTACTGAGATTTACAGGTATGCACCACTGAGCCCAGCAGTCCTCAACACTTTTAAATGCAAAATTAGACTTAGTGTTAAAGGAACTCTAATGTCACTGCTATCTCTATGATTCTCATCCAAAAATAGGAAAATTGGAATCTAGGTACAGTTGGAGAGATTGTGTTCAGGAGTTCAGTTTTTCCCCTTCTCTTTGGAAAAAGATAAACCCAAACTATTCTGCTGTCTGGGATTGCTTAGAATGATAGAGAAGACCTTGATCAAGTTCAACATAGTAACTCTGAGATCTTTGCTGCTGCAAAAGGTATTCCACAGGCGGAGCAAAAGCTCCAATTATTTTAAGCATAACCATCCCATCAGGATCACTAAGGGGTTTCACTATTTGAATGGAGACCACCTGGAGTTGTGCACTGTGGCAACCCTGCAAACAAGGTTGTGACAGGAATTAGTTATATCTGAAGTCCCAGGGTCAAACTGCAGCTCTCCCAACCTAACCTCTTATGGCTTATTAACCTCATCTTCCATAAGCATACTAATAATGTGTATATACTTCACTTTCCAGTTGTCAGGTTTAAATGAGGCAGCACCTATAAAAACTCTTTGTTAAGTGTAATATTCTATTTGCATGTTACTGTCTTATATATTTCCATTATTCCTCAAAATCTTAAAATTTGATTAAAAAGATATTGAATCTGCAATGGAAATAGACTCCTTGATTCAGATCAGTTATAGAGATCTGTTGGAATTGGTAACCCAAGTCACCGAGTTAATTTAAACATACAGTTTATTATTTTCTGAATGCATCTAGTACTTGAAATAACTGTTAGCAAATTGTGTTCAAGTAGAGATCCTTGGGGACTACTTAAATAAATAGTTAAGACTCATTTGAAATTAGCAGCCCTCATTTGCATACAAACAAAATTATGTGCTAAAGCCTTTAAAAACTGTTCAGTGGTATGAATTTAAATTCTGGGCCCCAAGGAACGCTATGTACACCTGTAATTCATGAAGTCTAGCTGTTTACCTGTAGCTCGGAGCCACAAACTCATTTCTTTCAGCAGTGAACTGGTCCAGGATAATGTGTCTTCCAGGTTTTGAGAACAGGATGCACTTTTTCTCACTTTTCCTAATGTCTGGGCTCTCAGTGCCCCCCCCATATCATTATATAACAGTGTGGGTGGAGTCTAGGGGTTGTAACAAAAGTAGAGAATAGGAGTCTCAATACAGATGAAATCATTCTCCTATCTGCACAGTCATTATGCCCCCAAACTCCACTCTCTTACTTCTGATGGACTACAAATTTCTGAGCCCTCCAATCCTACTTTATCCTGTATGTCTGGAGGTTGAAAAGTAGCCGCTGAAATTTGGAGCTTATAAGGAATTTGGTATCTAGCCAGAAACTCTTTAAACGATTCAATTAATTCCTGTTTATTGAACACAGATTATTGCTTGTTAGTAGCACAAGGCTATTTAAGGCACTTTCACTAATCTCAAGAATGACAAGTACCAAGGAATTTTCAGTGAAGTGTATACAAAGGACTATGATAGGAATAATCCCAGGTCACCATGGTAACAAGTAAGGAGCTCTTAATTTGATAGAGGGGAATTAAAAAATACTGTCTGGAAGAGGTGATGGTAAGATCTGAAAGACATGCCTACTCAGAAGCACAGATCAGAGGGTTGCAGCCACTGGCTGAGGAATACCAGCAACTTCCAGAAGCTAGAAGAGCCAAAGAAGAGCTCCACCCTGCTGGTCCTGGATTTTGAAACAGGGATAGTGATATTGGACTCTGACCTTTCCACCTCCAAGAGAGTCCATTATTGATTGAAAGTAAATTATTGAAAATGGATTGTAAAACGCTACAATGTCTTTGGAAATTTGTTATGGTAGCTATAGAAAACTGATACAGAGCCCAAGAAAGACATGAAAGAAAAACACATTCCCAAAATATATCAATACTAGAATTAGCATGAATCAATCAACGTAGCCTCAAAAAGTATAAGTAAAAATTAACAAAAATACAGGAGGAAATTGATAAAGCCACAATCAAAATGAGAAATGTTAATACTTCTCTTTCAGAAAGTTAAGTAATCTTACATAGTTACAATTTAAGATTTGGATTCCTATAATGAAAAAAATACCTATTCTAATGGATGTAGGTAGAAATTTACACCAGAAGAAACTCATTATTTTCAACTACACATGTAACCATTTACAAAAGTAGTCAAGTAACTGGCCACAGAGGAAGTCTCAACCAGATTTCCATTTTGCAGATCACATTTCTAGTCACAATAAAATTAAATCAGAAACCAATTTTATAATGGTAATTGAAATATAACCTTATATTTGAAAACTGAAATAAACAAGAAAACCTGCAAACATTATTAAGACTGAATGGCAACAAAAGCTTGTGTACCAAGACTTACGGGAGACAAGTGTAAAAGCCCTTATATGTAAATTTACACCCTTAGAGTATTTAATTTAAAAAAAGACTGAAAATTATAATGCTAGCATCCATAAGAAGAAACTGTAAAAGAGCACACATTAATACATTAATCTGAATAAAACTGGAAGTAATATTAAGGTAAAATACTTGAGAGATATAAAATATATGTTCAAATTATTGCCAGGCACAGTGGGGCATGCCTGTCATCCCAGGACTTGGGAGGCCGAGAGAGGAGGATCACAGTTTGGAGGCCAGCCTCAGCAACTTAGTAAGACCCTGTTTCAAAATGAAAAAAATAAAATAAATAGGCCCAGGGATGTGGCTTAAGGGTAGAATTCCCCTGAGTTCCATTCCCAGTACTTAAAATAATAATAAAAATATTATCAAGAACACAGAAGGTAGATCTTTGAAAAAACTTGAAATAGAGGGCTAAATGTGCAATGTGTGCATGTATGATGTTCATACCCTGACATATATCAAAATGTATAATTACAATGCACCAATAAATGAACATAAAAAAGAAAATTTAGAAAGGATGACAGAAAAAATGAATGAACTAAATATATTATAAATGAAAATAGAATTGGCCGTAATTTTAATGGAGTAAAAATATATACATATATATGTATATATATAATATACATATAATGTACATATACATACATACATACATATATATGTATATATGTATATACATATATACAAATATATGCATATGTATCTATAATAGGGATAGCTGTGTGCAATGCATTTGAAAGTAAAAACAAAATTTTAATTTTCTAGAAAAATAAAACTTCCCAAAATGATAAAAGAAGCAGAAAAACAATATATGAGTATATACTTAAGGTATGAAAATGCTATAAAAAATATCTTTCCTATCATAAGCCCCTAAAAATGACCAGGTGATTTTACAGTGAAATTATACAAATTTTTAAAGGAATATACATTGCCTAATACAGACTAATTAAGAGTATATACTAAGTAAGTAGATCTATATGCCTCATGTTGTGAGGTCATGGAGAATTCTAGAAGTGATTTCAAATAGTAAAATGTGACTTAATAGAAATTATGTTAGGAAGTCTAAGATGGTTCAACTTCCAACTAAAATAATGGCTAAAAATGCAATGAATCAATGCTAACATTCTCAATAAATTTGGAAAGTAAATAGCCCATAAAATGCAATATCTATTGATAAATAACTTCCAAATAAAATTATATGGACTTTTCATCATCTGAGTATAATTTATCTACTAAATATCAATAGATATTTTTTACTGAGTTGTAGAGTTTGAAAAATAATTGATGAAAGGCAGGTATAATTTAAATCCCTCCTACCACTAGTCATTATACTATAGAATCCACCTAGTGAAACCAAAAAAGAAAAGTAAAAAAGAAGTAATGATAGGGAAGGAAAATGCAAAGATGTTACTTTGGGGGCAGGTGTGACTTTTTACATAGAGAATGCAAGAGAACCAATAGTAAACATAGAAACATAGAATTAATAAGCATTCACCAAGATTTCTAGATATAAGATCAAAGTAAAAAAATCAGTGGCATTAAGAAAATGAGGCAAACAGAAGTATTTTTAATTTCTTCATTAGTTTTTGGATGCTAATGCACAGGGCCAAACAATACTGACATAGAGTTCCTGGTGATTGCAGAGAAGCATTATTTTTTCTCTCATTCTTTGGGATTTTGGAAGGGGTTAAAGATTCACTCTTTTTTTTCTATTTTATTTTTTTATGTTCATTTATTGGTGCATTGTAATTATACATTTTGAGGGAGGGCTAAATGTGCAATGTGTGCATGTATGATGTTCATACCCTGACATATATCAAAGATTCACTCTTAAAGAACATAGCTAAGTAAATTTAAATTATTTTTAAAAGTGATTAACTTCTGAAATTCCACTTGATTTTTAATAACCACTTTTGAAAAACATAGCAATACATACCAGTTAAACTACTGCATAACTCTTCTTAGCACTCAATAATTCTTTGAAACTATAATGCTTATTTCACACAGCTGGAGGAAAGTTTACATTGTGGTCAGCTGAGTACCACGACTGCCTTCAGAACAGCAAATAGCAGTTCATTTTGGGATGCCTCTTTGATCTATTTTAGGGGCTGAACTAATGACTCAAGCATATCTGTCCTTTCTTCTTTAGCAATGGACCTTCAAATATCTGACTTTCTGTGATCAAAATCATCAAAGACTGCTGTTTACAATGTTTGAAAATACAGAGATAGCAACTCAAGGAAAATCCAGTGTATTTAATGTGGTGTATTCTCAAGATGGCCCAGGAATGGCTTTGGGAGATGTGGGACTTTGTTGTCAGCAAACAGCGATTAAACAGTGGAAATACTGGAATGACTTCAGCAGTTTGATTAAGCAGATCTTATTCTATAATGATTGAGCCCTCTTTTTTCATAGTCACATTAATGTGTAAGAAAACTTTAAGGTCAGTCCCCTATTTCACTTTCAATTACATAGACTTCATAAAATCTTTATAATCTTATATGTAGAATTCAGAAAAGTTGATCTCCTATAAGTTGAGAGTAGAATGGTAGCTTCCAGGCCTGAGGAGGGAGAGATAAGGAAAGGTTGATCAGTGGGTTCTAAATGACAGCTAGATAGGAGTAAGAGGCTCTGGCGTGCTATTGCACAGTAGGGCCACTACAGACAATGATAACATATTGCATACTTCTCTTTTATTTGTTTCTTTTTGGTACTGGGGAATGAACTCAGGGCATTCTCCCTCTGAGCTACACCCCAGTCCTTTTTTAATTTATTTTTAAATTTTGAAACAGGATCTCACTAAGTTGTTGAGGTCTTTTTTAAACCAAATCTAGTAGTTATTCCTGCAAGGGCGTTTTCCCAGAGGAATCGAAGTCCAACATATGGAAAAAATTGATTTTTTAAAAAATGAAACTTGCTTGCTATTCATATTTAATTTTTCTTCTATTATTTCTTTGGTAAATTATTTTCCTCTCTTTTTCATTCCCTATTTCTGGACTTATTATAACCTAATTTTCCTTGTTTAATTATTCATGACTCATTTTTCTCTCAAAATGTCTTTTATTAATTTTTGCCTATTACATCCTGATTATATTCTCTATTTTATCTTACAACCCTTTAAGTCAATTTTTATTTTGATTCTAATTATATTGTTTTTAAATTTTCATTCTGTTATTGCTGCTTCTTTAACAGTATGCTGTTTTAATTTATGAATGAAATATCTTGATTCTTCTTGATCTTACTAGTTAGCAGACAGGGTCTCACTCTGAGAGAAAAGTTTTTATTCCCTAGTGAGGAAGTTTTTGTTAATGAAGAGTTTTCTGGAAAGGTTTCTCTTTCCCTTCCCCATGCAAGAGCTGTAGGAAATTTTTTCTTGTTTCCTCACTGTGAAAATTTGGTGGTGCTTCTAGAGGTCGAAACCATGAAAGAGAATATGCTTCCTGGACTTCCTCACTCTCAGACTAACACAAACATGGGTTGCAGAATCTTGTAAAAATGACCATTTAATTATTTCCACTAGTTTTTGGCTCCCGCCATTTCTCTTCCTAGGTAAGCATATCTCAGCTGTGATGTCCTTGTTTCAACTGTCTCTCATTTTTTTTTTCTTGTGAGCTTCATTCTCTGATGAAGCCAAGAATAGTTGCTGATATTCAATTATTCAATTATTCAATTATATTCAATTATTACAGCTTTATATTGTTGTAAGGACAGAAGTAGTGACTTCTAAACTCTTTACATGTTAGAGCTGAAACCCAAAGTCCCCATCATGCATTTTTTCTCCTCTAATCCTGAATTTCAACTATTTGCTTATAACTGGTAATTATTCCACAATGCTTGTGAACAATGGGCTCTAAATTTTCTTTTATTTTTGTATTTTTTCTTCTTTATAATTTTATTTTACATTTTTTTCCTTTTTGAATCAATTTGGATATTGTCTGTTGAGTTATTTTTAAGTTAACTGATTCTTTTACTCTGTCTAGCCTACTGGTAAGCTGTAAAAGGGATTCTTAATTATGAATATTTTATTTTCTGCACTTCTGTTTTACTTACCATATAGTTTTCATCTATCTATGAAATTTCCTATCTTGTTATACGTACTAATCATATATAAGGTTTAGTGGGAGAGATACTTGAAATTAAGTACATTGTCAAACAGTATAATTAACTTTTGTTAGGAAACCATAGTATTAGTAATATTTCTTTTTTAAAATAGTATAATCCAATATTTAGAAAACTAATGGTCAATTTATAGGAAAAACTCTTTTAAAAAACTAAATAAGCCGGGCGTGGTGGCGCACGCTTGTAATACCAGTACTTTGGGAGGCGGAGACCGGAGGATCCGGGTTCGCGGCCAGCCTCAGCTCTCTCGCTCTCTCTCTCCCTGTCTCTCTC